>JAHPZR010056316.1:37500-43472 GCA_019787425.1 Platygyra sinensis
GAGTAAACGAGATAACTTGGTTTTATCAACTGGGTCGATAATGTCAATTGGCCACCGTTAAGAGATTCGAAAGCCGACGTTTCCAGAGTTAGCCCTTCGTCGAACCTTACCCCCTGACAGTGAAAACTGCTGCCTACAAGTTCCGCGTAACACACATAAAAAAAAGTTCCGCGTAACACTGTACAGCTAAGACTTAGGCCTTTTTGCACTCTGAAAAATTGTTTTGGTTTACATATAACATTGTATAGCATTGACGAGGGAGACAACTCTCTGCAATCCAAATATTCGCTCGAATCTCGAAATTTCTTTGCTTTCACAAAACCAAACTGAACACAAAACAAACCCGAAAGATTTTTGTACAACTTATAAACCAAAAACGTTTGCAGAGCGCGAAATCGCCTAAGTACGAGTTTAGCACTATAGTGTTACGGAGGACTTGTTTTCCCTGTAAGATCACGTAAGAAACTTGAACAACAGGATACAGAGGAAAACTATTCATTCGTTTCATTCATTTTTTACTCTCTTCCTACTCAACAAGATTGTGTGCTCTCTTTGTTGTCTCCAAAACACGTGGCCGAAACGTCATTTGATGAAAACACGGACCAGTGGCAACCCATTCTCGTCCCAGAGCTACTCGTTTAAAATGTCGTTTCGTCCGGCGACCACGCAACCAGCAGAAACGGAGGCTCTGGGGACGAGAATGATGGCAGCCTCACTAACGCGCTGTGGCGGTTAATTTACCTATAGTAGCTGCAAGTTGAAAAAAATATAGATTATTGTGTCATAAATATACAGAAACTTAAAGTGCAACTCAGTTTGTGTTTAAACAAATGGCTAAACATTTGATACACGAGAGAAAATTTGGCCCAGGTTTATGGCTGAAAATTTCTGCTCCGACTGTAGCTTATCCCTTAAAGTATAAAGAGACAAGAGTTAAATAGGCCGTGTTCAGCTGAGGCCGCGGGACAAAAGTTCGATTCATTTAAAGTCGGAACTGAGAGAAATGGAACAGAAGAGCATATTGCAATACAGAAGCAAAACAACAGCCAAGTTTGAGAGCCCTGGCATTGAAGAGTAAGCAGAGTAAGGTTATATGACAGCTTAAATTTTCGGAAAATGTAGAGGATTCTACGTATAATGTCACTGGAGAGCAAGGTCTTGCTCTCCAACAACTTTTTCTATGCAAATTGTCCTATTTTTTTAAAAAACTTCAAACCGTCATAAAACTTCATTCTTTATATTAATGCCAGGGGCCTCAAATTTGGCCAATTTGATGTATTTTGACATGGTTTTCAATTCCTGGCATTCTTTAATTTACAACCCATAATTTTATGAAAAGTAGCGCACGTGATAGCCTAACTTCAAAGGGTTTTTTTTTTGCACATGGACTAATTCGAACCATCAGAAAGCAATTTTGATGTGCTGTCCAGACTCACCCACATCTTCCAGGCCATGAGTTTCTTTATATCTCTGCACCGTTGCTTGTTGCCGAAAGTCTTTATCTCCAGTGTCTACCCCTGTCAGGTTTTCTCTCGAACCGTTGATACCCCCGGGTCCATTGGCATATCCAAGAGTGGTGTACGGTTTGTGATCGTCTCCCAGATTCGGTTTGTTTTCATAGATGTTCATCACTAAACCAAAGATCGGATTGCCTCGTTTTGGGTACCCACCAACGGTAAACACGTGTGAGTGGTCAGCGGTTACGGTTATGAGTGTGTCCTCTACATTTCGTTGGAAATAAAAAAAAAACGATTTTAAAATTAACCATCGCATTTCGGTGTATTAGTCAGTGTTTCAAATAGATGCATTTCAAATGTTTTCTAGGTTATTATATATGTGTATCGACGAAGCTTGATGGCAGGCTAGGCTCTTGATGTACATGGTCAAGATCCCTTGATGTGGTATAGTGACATCTGAGAATTGGTCAAAACAAATTGTTATACCTCCCAGTTCAAATACGTTCTCCGATTGGAGGAGAACGCGTCACGTGCCGTGGGTTAAATCTCTCTAACTCCCTAGGGCGAATAAAACTCATAAACTCCCTAGGGAAACAACAACTTGAACTTTGGACTCGCAAGTGATCACGTTGTGCACCTTGAAACCGCAGTCGGCCTGATGTTAAAAAGCCATTGAAGTAAGACAACGTTTCTCATTAGAGACGGCATTCATTATTCAAGAAAAGGGATTTATAGTCGCAAAAACATATCATGCAGATTAACAAAAGAGAAAATATGAACGTTTTGTGTCTCCAAGCTTTTGGTTTGTCGCCAAAAATGGATTGCCCACGGTCGTCAACTCGCTCGTCGATCGCCGTCGCCAGGTAGGAAAGTATTTGAATGTGTAATTTATAACAAAATATGCTGTTCCTGATCAAATCAAACTCAAACTGCTTGAGTTAAGCATTGGAAGACACCAAAGCAACTTTAGTACTGTCTATATTTTTTGTTAACTGCGAAGAAAAAGACTGTTATCGTGATTTTTCGATAGGACAGGTTGGTTTTGGCAGCCGCTCAATTTTGCGAGTGCAGCCAGTGTATGCAATGGCGTCAAGCAAATCATTCTTTTCGGAGCTTTTTCTATTTTTTAGTCGGGAGGTATAACAAAACACTTAATGACTGGCCCCTCGGGAAACAGTGAGTTTTGTTTCCCCTCGACCTCAATGTTCCCCTCGGCTTCGCCTCGGGGAACATTGAGGGTCTCGGGGAAACAAAACTCACTGTTTCCCTTGTGGCCAGTCATTAAGTGCTTATTAACTCATAACGGTGATGGCAGCACCCCCATGTAGACTTACGAATGTGTGTTCGTTTAAGCACAGTTAATTTGTTGGTCTCCTTTATACCTGGACCAGTTTGTGTGCATTAAAAGTTACAGTCCTTCGCAGTATCTTGCAATAAGTTAAAGACATTGTTTTTGCTCTTAGGTAAAAATAAATCCAAGTTAGGCCTCACATCATCGATCCTATCCAAATCCCAACCTCGTTCCCAGGATCTCTTATCTTACCGCCCCAGGAGGCGGTAGGATGAGAGACCCTGGGAACGAGGTTGTCCAGAATCCTTGAAAGAAATCAAATTGCCATATAAAAGAGTGAATACTGAAATGTTTGACCAGTTGTACAGGTATACATACTGGTATTCTATTACCGATTCTTCATCAATTTATTTTGATTCTAATCCTGATTCGAGACAAGCCTCTTAATTTTGATAATAGTTTGTCACTGTAAAATCATCTACCTAGCATTCAGGGTAATGTATTATCCACCATTCCATCAGATCCTGTTATTAAAGCAATGTAACAACATTTATTATATGGCTAGCTCCGCGAGCGGGCAAGATGAATCAAATTCTGCTCTGCGATTGGCTACCCGAGCTCTCTTGCCCGCTCGGGACTACCCGCCGTGTCCCGGGTAGTCGGTCGGCTTGTTCGGTCAAGATGGCTGGATATTGGTAAGGTAAAGGTAAAGTCTGCATACGAGCCAAGTGACCCATTAGGCCGGAGCTTATCCCGGTTTCTGTAGCATTTAAGCGACTGAGAGTATCTCTACTCCCCCCTGGATGGGATGCTAGTCCATCGCAGGGTTACCCCCCAGCATTAAATTCGCCGGTACCCATTTATACACCTGGGTGGAGAGGGGCACTGTGAGAGTAAAGTGTCTTGCCCAAGAACACAACACAATGTCACCGGCCAGGGCTCGAACCCGGACCGCTCGATCCGGAGACGAGCGCACTAACCATGAGGCCTCGTTCTTTATTTGCGAGTTTATGGACCTCGACTTATCCATCCATCTTGACCTCACACTTGGGCAATAACCCATATGTATGTCACATCATCACCTTTATCCACCAAGCTAACAGCTCGACTGACTGCTTTTGCCATGGCAACCGCGTCAGTTACTGCACGGACGGCCTGTCCTGCGTGATGTCCATGATCAATTCGAGCTCCTGAAAAAAAAAACAGCGTAGGATTTTTGAAGCCAGTAAATTGAGAGACATTGTCGTTTCCTCTGAAGCCGAGGAATGAATAATATGCCACTCATTTGAGTTTTTGTTAGCCTGTTCCAAGCTCTTGGTAGTTGGGGACGAGAGAAAAGAAAACAGGGCGAGCGAGAGAAACAACGAGGGAGAACTAAGGCGAATCTTCCCTAGTTTTCTCTCTCGCTCCTCGCCCGCCCCTCCCTTCCAACCACCGAGAGACTGGAACAGGCTAAGGTTTGGTCGGCGTTTATGGTCCGAACTTTAGTATAGAGAGTTATCCCAGGCCCCGTTCACACTAGTTGAAAAAAACTCAGACAGGGATATTACGTGTTTATCGTTAAGTCATTCTTTTCAAAAAGATCCGGTTTCAAAATGTTTCCGTCCACATTAAAAAGCAAAGCTGGCGTTTACAGATTCTCTCCGGATGAGGAACGTTTTTGGAAAGCACCGTTTTGGTGAGGAATTAGTGTGGACGGTAGGCCTACCGTTCAAAATAAAGCCACGTTTTTAGTGCCATGCCATTTGTGACTTTGGTGGCTTCAATTAGTAACAACGTGCCCTTTAACATGAATGGCCAAACCTAACGTTTTGCCAGACCAATCACTGATTTGAATGGTGTCGGGCTCAGTTGTTCAAAGGATGGATAACACCATCTACCTGATAAATCGCTGCCCAATAGTAATTTTTGAGAAAACAAATAATGGTATCTGCGCCAGTCCACCGGCTGATAGCGTTATTTTCTGACCCTTCGAATAAGTACGACCTGAGAGCTACGTAGTGTTATTTACCCTCAACGAATAAAAAATACCCTTTGGGGTTTTTTCTCAATATTTTGATGGCTTTTTCAGTCATTTCTTCAATGGATGGTTCACCAGCGGTGTCGTCTCCGCGATCCACCTCGTACTGCATGTGACTAGGCTCAAAAAGTCCTGTGGAAAAATAAAAGCGAAGTGTTAACAGTAAATGCCACAGAGAGGGCCCAGCTGCATGGAAAATTCCCCAGGAAAAAAAACGATCGTAATCAAGAAGTTAGAGATGATAACACTATTGTGTCCTCAATGCTTGCCTGCTGTCGTTTTCAGGTCCGGCTTCGATATTGTTAAACTTTTAAAAGTCTAACAAAAGAAACGCCCTCTTAGATGTGGGGTCATGCCAGAGCCGAACAATTACGGTGTCGTGGACAGCCGAGAGAATTCGGAAATTCACGGGAAGTCCGTTCTTACACGAGGAATAATAACTAAGAGCGATTTTCGAGCATTTCTGGGTTCCAAACTTTGCACAAGACAAGATGACCGCCTATTCAAACTTCAAAATGGCTGGCACAGGTATCCTTAATCTTTCACTCGTCTTCTAATTTGAAAGCACTCTGTCCTTGAAAGAGTGCTAACAATGTCTGCCTTTCTAGGGCATACCAATGCTTAGACAGGATACTAACCCATCACGCGATCAACCATTTCTGGCTTAATGTCATCAAATCCTGTTTTGTTCCAAACGTACTGTGAATTGGGGTATTTGTCGATCCATTCCTTAATCAAGTTTCTACCGTCCAGTCTCTCTCCAGTTTCATTCGGATATTCTGGGTCAGTGTCATTTTTGGACATAAGCTTCTCACGACCACCTCCAAATATAACTTCGAGACCATTTCCGTGAGGATAATCAACAAGCTGGCGAGCTAAAAAGTGATGAAGGGTAAATGAATGAATGCCTAAATTATCCATAGATAATAGATAACTGACTCACAGATGAATGGAGAGACAGACAGACTGACTGACTGACTGACTGACTGACTGACTGACTGACTGACTGACTGACTGACTGACAGACCGACTGACAGACCGACTGACAGACCGACTGATATGTGATTTACAAAACATCTGAAACCAACATTTCTTGGCACAAGAAGGGCAAAACCACGGTTAAGTGTTCGATCGGTGTAATTTTATGATTCTTGAAAACCAACATGGAAGAATTTGTCATCCTTCCCAACTGGAACGAGACCGA
>JAHPZR010056317.1:5000-20000 GCA_019787425.1 Platygyra sinensis
GAAAAGTTTGCATCTCTATATCTTCGCCGCGGCGTGTTGCCGACGTTGAAGCCGAACCGGTCTGGAAAGGTTGGGTTGTGTTGGCATCATCATCATCATCCCCACCGGGGTTTATTTCGTCCATCATTAAATCAAAGTCATCATTTGTAAATCTTCCGCCTTCTGCCATTGCAATATATTTTCAAAAAAGAACTTTTGCATTTAAAATATATTTCTGCTTTTCTAATACAATGTCTGTGTCAGATAATCTCCTCCCAACACAGAGAGAAAAGATAACAAATGCCATGAAGCCAACCCCAGCGAGACGCTAAAAGTCCATGTGCCAAAGCTGCACGAAAATGAGGTCCTCGTACCTGGCTCGCTAGCGCTTCGCTTTGACATCGACCTTTCTGGAAGGCATGCAAATAACTTTCTAGTCCAGAACGTGTCGGGGGCGCTTGTGAGCCGTCTGATAATCAAGTTTGATACTGAAATCTTGGAAGACATGGTGGACTACAATCTGTACAAGACATTCAGTGACCTATTCTTGCCGGGAGAAAAGCGTGACAACATGCTGCCTGAGGGTATCCAGAGCGAAGATCTGTGCAAGATCCGCTCAGGTTCGGGAGACAAAAAAACCTCTGGAGTTGACGATGAAAAAAACTGAACGAGGTTTACGGCACAAAATACTGCATCAATCTCGACCACCAGATCGTGACCGACCACGGCGTTTTCTATCCCAAAGCTCTGTACAATGACCTCTTTTTTGAAGTGAATCTCGCACCAGCCAACCAAGTTGTCAAAGGATCCGACCAAACCAAGCTGAAATTCAAGCTGACCAACATCCAGCCGGAGTATGAAATGATTCACAGCAAAGTGCTTCCAGAAGATGCGAGAAGTGTTTACGAAAGCGGCAAAGCGTTTATCTATGACCACGTGGTCCGCGATAGAGTTTACCAGATCGACAAAGCAAAAGACACGAAAATAAACATCACAGTAAACGTTCAAAGAAGATCCTTGAAAGGACTTTTACTCTTGTTTACAGAGCCTTACACTGCGGGAACAAGGGATTCAGAAAAATACATCTTTCCTGACTTGAAGAAAGTTCACAGTAACGATCAGTGGCTCGCCTAATATGCTGTACAACAACGGTATCGAAAGCCAGGACATTTGGAAAGAGGTCAGCCGCTTCTTTATGAAAGAAAAACATAAACCGCAGCATATGACTCTGAAAAAGTTCTACACCGACAATAAGTTTGGGCTTTTGACTGATCTGCGCTCCATGGCCAGTCAAGAAATGCACGGCAGCGGAACCCGCCTAGTAAACAGCACAGACGGCATCCTGCTGGAAATCGATCGAGACGGTAAAGGATCAGGAACAGTTGTCATGTATTTATTATCTCTGACTCCCAGTTCAACATTTTAAATAGACAGTTTGAATCTGTGCAGTACTAAAATGGATCCTGGCAACATCCCATTCAACCCATTAATTGTTGGTCCTACTAACTCTGGCAAGACGCAGTTTCTCGTGAACCAGCTATGTGGCCCATTCAACAGCAAGTTTGATTACATAGTTCTAATCTACCCAACCTTCGAATACAACAGAACGCTAGATCTGTTTGGTGAGAGAGACCCACGGCTGGATGTCATCATCTGTGAGCAGCACCAGGTCGAAACCTGGCTGAAAGTGGCAAGTTATGCTTTCAAAGGCACTAACACTCTCATCGTGCTTGATGACTGCGCCGCATCAAAAGATGTGAAAGGCCGGACAGGGGAGCTTGTCAAGCTCGGATTTTCTGCTCGACACGCCGGCATCAGCGTGTGGGTGCTGACCCAGCAGCTCTCCAGCATCGCGAAGCCTTTCCGAGAAAAGGTAGCAGCAATCGTTCAATACACTCCCTCGGCCAAGACCACGAAGGCAATCTTTGAAGAATACGCCGGCGAGCGTTCTAATGACGAACTAAAGCAGATGATTGCAAGGCTGAAAGAGCGCAAGTTTGCCCAAAATTTTTTTCCCTGCGCAACCCTTTCTGCATTGAACATAAGTAGCGCTATTGCATTATGGAAGAATTGAAAAAATTTTGCGAAATCTTTTTCGATAAAGACTTCAATGCTATAAACGAAAAACTTGAGTTAAAAAACAAGATCCGAAAGCTATGGTCGGGCTTAAGTTTTGATGAAATCCTCGAAAAGGCCAAAAAAGCCTTTTTGGATATCATAATTGAAAGCTTGGACCACATGAAAATTGCCGAAGAAATCTTTTTTGATGAAGACTTTATTGCCCTCATGGATAAACATAAAGTCTTCGAGATAAAACGAGGTGATTATTCTGCCTTATTTTTCTTCCGCGAACTTTTTCTTTATCGCATGACTGAAAAAATTTTGCAAGAGCGAGATGACAGATCGCTTCCCCCCTCTTCTATTGAAAAAAATCAGCACTAATGTAACATGGAGCAACAGTGGGAAGAAGCCGAAAAAATCTTGAGCTGGAGAGACATGCATTTTGGTGTTTACAAGTTTCACAACATTGAACATCGCGGATCAAACAGTTATGGCAGACCGATAAGGGTGATCACTCTTGAAACAAACGAAGGTGTGAAAATATACTATGCGCCCGCGTCTTTGTATTGGGATCTCAAGAATCGCCGATCAGAAAAAAACTTTATAAAATATGAAGGAACGCAAACTTCCAAAAGAGGCTATCAGTACACCGTGTTCAAATTCTCTAAATGAATGCTGACATTTTTCTAAAATGAGTTGGATTCGAGCTAATAAAAATCGCATATCCAACAAAAGTTTGAAAAAATTTTTTTTTTCCAATTAAAATAAAAAACTAAATGAATATTATGACAGAACAAAATGATCCAATGGCTGAAGTCATGGCCCTGCTAGAAGCTGAGCCGACCAGTTCGCCAACGCCTGGTCCTGATATTCCAGCTCTCCGTGAGCAGCTTGCGATCCTGGTTTCCACAGGCAATGCAAAGAAGCAATCGGCGTGAATCTGACACACGATCAGGTGAAGCGGGTGGAAGACAAAGACGTCATGAAGCACTACAAAAGATATGACTTACATTGGCGCGAAGACAACTGAAACCTTGATTGAAAGCATTCTGTCTTTTTCCGTGAAAGCACTCAGCATGGCAGTTAAAATAAAAGATTCCAACGCTCTGCAGAATGAGCTGAAAAACGATTACATTATCATAAAGGAGCTTTCTGATCTGTCCGGTGGGATCGCGCTGAGATGCGGCCGTCTCCTCGCACTTGCCAACGCGTTTCTTCTCACCGTAAAACATGTCGATTTCAGTTCTGAAGAGACTCACCACCACCCTTCTCGTGATTCAGACGGCTATCCACTTACTGGAGTTGATGAAGTACGAAATGCTAAGCAATCCCCAGTAACTTCTGAATAATTGGTTAACCTTGGTTGGTAATTATCAATTATATAAATACAATTTTGTCAGTAAATATACATCATGGCTGATTCAGAAGACACGACTCAACAAGTGACTTCAAAAACTCCAACCACAAAGCAGAAAAACCCAAAACGGGTAGCTGCTGGCAAAGTTATAGCTGCTAAAACAAAACAGGCTCGCGAGGCACAAAAAAAGGCTTTAGCCAAAGCGCAAAAAAAGGCGGCTGAAGCTCAGATCATAATTGCAAATGATGAGCTAAAAAATGGCACTCCTGCTGCGGCTGACCCACAGCCGTCTGACACCAAAAGCGTTCTAACAACAACACAATGGCTGAGTGTCATCAGCATTTTGGTTTCATTAGCGGATATCTACTACAAACGCGAAGAGATCAAAGCCTGTTGACCAAAAAAGCGTCTCAGAATGTTGATACCACGCCTCACGCACCTCCACCATCGCCTGTTGCGCCAAAAAGAAAAAGAGGTATCATTCCGATGGATTAAAAAATTAATTGAACTTTCTTTTTTAATGTAAAATGGCACTGAAATTTAACGCTCTTGATGTCTTCATCAAAACTGCTGCGGTCAGTGGAATAGGTTTAGTCTGGATAAACTTTACATTGAAGGCTTTCAAAATGGCCAGGCACATCATTTCTACTTCGCCAGAAGAATACACTTTGAACCCGGTCTCAAAGAAATTGTCATGTGTGAAAAATGCCAAAAACATTTCATTGATGATGTAGAAGAATTAGAATTCGGAAAGTTCTTATGCGAGTCTTGCCGCAATTACGAATTGAAAAAATAATATTTCGATATATTACAATGACACGACATAAAATTGGCCTTAGTTGTTTTCAGTCTGTTCATTTGCCGCTAGTGTGTTTGGAATGGTTGTGCAAAAAATATTTCAATATGATGAAGAGATCGAAGAATTATATTCTCGGCTTGAAGATTGCGAAAAAAAAATAGTGAAGCCGAAAATTATGAATTGAAAAAAAATGATTTCAAAAATATATCAACATGTCTGACAACAAGCTCGTGAAAACAATCTTGGACGCTGCAACTCTGACCGGCTTAGCTGCTGGCATCGGCTGGATTGCAAAAAAGGTCGTAAAAGAGAACTTTACTGCTGACCCCAGCTACAACGTAATGAACTATGCAAAGTTCACCGCTGTAATGGCTGGCAGCATCGCGCTGAAAAACTATCTCCAAACCAGGATATTCTTCCTGATTACGTTTAAAGATATAATCTTTCTATAAAATTGCCAGCATTGCGATTATGATCGGCGGGGCGATAATCAATGCCGCAGCTTTCACTGGCGGCAACTATCTCGCACAATATTTGAGTGGCGGTGGAAAGGCCGCGTTAGCAGAAAAAACGCGTCATGACAAAGCCCTCGAAATATATCAAGAAGATATGGCAAATTACACGCGCGAGCGCGCTCGGCTCCATGACTGGATTGAAACCAACAGAGAAATTAAAGATCAGGCGAAGCAGAACTTCACAAACACTGATTACGCGTTCAAGCTCCTCAACCAGGCGCACCCAGATTATAAATTGACAACGCCTAAAGAGCCAAGTTCTCGTACTATTATCAGCCAAGCGATCAGCAAAAACAAGGCGAGCTTCTTTTTGTTGGTGGTAGCGCAGTTGCGCTTGCATACGCGGCTTTTCGTTTCCTTTAAACTTTTCTTGGCATATAAATAAATGGAAGCCAAGCTTGCCAAAATATACTTCAGCCCCCAGGGCTACTGGAAAGGCATCTCTGCAATCAAAAAATTTGCAGAAGCCGCGAAAGTTCCTGAAGATGCCGCCAAACGTTGACTTATCAGGCGAGCTCTCTGGCAGATCTATCTTCCTTCGCCGCGACACGTTCCTCGCCCGAAATTTGATGTGGCGACACCTAACTCGGTCCACCAGGCGGACCTTCTTTTTCTGCCCCATGACAAACGTGGAAGAAAGATTTACAAATACGCACTGACTGTTGTCGACGTCGCTGGCCGTTACAAAGAAGCGGAGCGGCTGACCTCGAAAGGCTTTCCAGTCGATTTACCGGCGCAGTCCTTTGACTTGGCCTCAGATGCTGCAGGTTGATCCTGGTCGTGAGTTCATGGATGGCGTGACCAAAGAAATGGAAAACCACAAAACATACATTCGCCGTGGGCGCACTGAAATTCACAGAGATCAGGCAATTGTCGAGCGTTTCAACCGCAAGCTTTCCGAGCGCTTTTTTGGCCATCAGTATGCTGTGGAAATGCTTTTGCCTGAGGGCAAGCGGTCTACTGAATGGGTCAAAAGGCTACCCGATGTTGTCAACGCGCTAAACAATGAGGTGACAAGTCTCATCGGCAAAAAGCCTGCGGTTGCAATCAAAGAGAAAGCAGTCGCCTCAAAACCGTCAACAAAATATTCCAGGCCTGTTGGATTGAAAGAACAAAAAATACCCCCTCTTGTCAATGTGAGATATTTGTATCAACCTGGCGAACTTGAAGGCGGTACAAAAAGAGCCACTGATCCCATCTGGTCTTTGAAAGTCTATCAGATTAAAAGAAATGTGACTAAACCTAATGAGCCGGTTGTCTATTATTTGTCTGACGGGCCCAAACGCGGTTTTGTTCGTGAAGAGCTGTTGGTTGTGCCGCCTAATACACAGCTTCCGCCCGCCTGATTGCTCTGTGCCCATATGCCAACGTGCGCACGCCTCCTTCTGCTATCCAGCGCTTCGTATCAAATGGCGATATTGAGATCTTGTTCATACACATTCCGTACCTCTCGTGGCCCTCACTCCTCAAGATTTTCATTTTGTGCATATATTGTTTCCCCTTGATTAGAGCTTCTTTGTAATGCTCATGGGTTATCTCTTTTTTCGATCGCATTTTTTTCACCCCCTTCGCCTTCCTTATATTTTTTTTGCACCGCTTTCAGGACCGAGTACATCTTCGGCCTTACCGCCACGACTTCTTTTATTGCTAAACCTCCGCACTCGTCTTTCATCTTCCCTAATACTTTTTTGTTGGTGTGGCTAAATAGCGGGTTGTCTTTCGGGTAGTTGCTGGTGTCGTACAGGCTCCAATCTTCTCTCATGTCGCTGTAGACGTCGTCCGTCTGGATGTCTAGGATCAGGCTGTCTGTGTCTGTGTAGATCAGCTCGCACTTCGGCCCATATCTAGCTTTCAGGTGGTTGTTGTAAAAGTCGTACATTAAGATCTTGCTGTTCTCGAGAATAGTTATGCCTGTGTACACGGGTTTGTTAAGCACCAGCCGGGTTTTGTGCATGTGGATGCCAGCCATGTCGTTTCCAAATATTGTGGACCTGTTAAAAGAGGGGCTTGACACCAGCTTTGGGATCTTTTCTTCTTCCCAGTCCCTCACTATCTTCACGTCTGTGCGATTTCTCAGGTTTTCCATCGTTTTACCAAATACTGAGTTGTTCATCAGCTTGTAAAAGTCTGTTTCAAAATCACTTTTTGCCTGCTTGCGAAACTCTGTGTTCATCCTGATGTACATGTATGGTTCCATCCAGGGCTCTTGATCAAACTCTATAACTCGGTGAACCTTTTTCAGGCGCATTCCCTGGCTGAGATAAAAATGCAGATTCTTGTAATGTAGCACGCACTTTTCTTTGTCCTCTAGTGTCAGCCCCAACTTCTCTGTATTCGGCATGTCTATTTGCAGACCATTTATCGTCCGCTTTTGGTATTCAGACATCTGATCGATCCTTATTGCCTTTTTTTTCCGGCGCTGGCGGATAGTCGTTGTGCGCATCGCGCAGCTCTTCAGGATACTCGAGGTCGACTTCCAGAATCCAGCCCTTTTTTGAGTTCGGTTTCATTTTCATGATCTGCTCTTCCGTGGGCATTACGCGCTTCCAGTGAAAGCCTTTCTTCGGCAAAGGCAAATTCATTGCCCATCCATAAAGGTTGTTCGCGTCCAGGTAGGTCTGTGTGACTTCAGACGATCTAAAAAAGACACTAAAAGATGGAATCGCTGCTGAAAAGCACTCGTCATTCGGTTCGCGTTCCCCTTTCACCTCTTTTCTGCTCTTGCTGCTTGCCGGGTTTATTTCTTAATTATTAAAAAAAAAAACAATCATTGGAAAGTCTTGATAACGTCGGTCTTGACGCAATTAACATGAACTCAGTTTTTTTTTTTTTTCAGATTTAATATAAATTGACAACCATCGTTTACCCTCAGCCTACACATAACATCTGTAATGTAGAGGATTTGTTCCGAGCATTAGAGTGAAGAAAAGTCAGACGTTACAGACTGGAAAAGAAAGCTACAATGATGCATAAAAACTTAAAACCGGATGATTTCCGAATATCGCAGGTCTAGTTCAGTGCTTAGCGGAGTGACATCTATTAGATCATTGTTTAGGAATGATTAAAACAAGCTAGCACTTCCATAAACTCGCTATCTGATTACAAAAGAATTTTTTTTCTTCTTGTTTTCCAGCGGAGTCGAGTTGTGGATCAGCTTGCGATCGCACAATGCTAACTGCAGTTTGCGTAAATTGCTGAAAAGTAAACCATATCACCTGCACAAATTTTGATTGAACCTCACAGCTTCCTTGAAAAGCAGGTTATTGCTGTTTTCATTTCATTATTTTGTAATTGGTCCGGATAGCAATGGAAAAATAAACTCAAAAAAAAAACGCGACATTCTTAAGTTTTACCGAAACGCGTTTCAGCTGACATACACTACGTAAAATTCATACTGATGATGAGAATTTTGCAATTGCAGTTGTTAGTTAAGTCACTCAGTCACTCGGTCACTCAGTCACTCAGTCAGTCAGACAGACAGACAGACAGACAGACAGACAGACCCCCGGGGGGAGGGGTACTCCCTATAATGGCCTCTACGCGGAGGCACCGCCTGAAAGGGGTACCTTTTTAATGCTTTAGGTATATAAAAGGATAGGGATTTCACAAGTTTTGGTATATAAAAGGGTACGGAAATCGGTCATTTAGATATTTAAAAGGTCCTTAAATTACAATATTTCGAATAGATGCCCCTTATGGCTGTATCAGCTTAATAATTAAGCACTATATGAACATGAGAACAAGACTTCCTAAAGTAGGTATGTGAAAGGGGCACCTTTATTAAATAAAAGGTATATAAAAGGGGAACCTTTTCTGCCAAAATGGTATATAAAAGGGTAAGGGGCTGGACCACGGGGCGGAGCCTCCTCGTATTAAACTTTGTTAACTACCTCCCCCCCCCCCCCCCCCCCTGGGAGACAGAGAGACATCAATTAGTAAGTAAGCTAATTAGTTAGTTAGTTAGTTACTGCCTGATGAAACATTGTGTGGACGAAAAAATATTTACTTTATGAAGATAAAGTTATCTGATCTCTCTTACATTTGGATTTCTTGTTGTTGTTGTTGTTGTTGTTTTTTTTTTCAATGACTTGGAAAAAGACACGTCGCTTTGCTATGCCATTTCATGCCATCAGTAACATGTCATTGCAAATTGCTTTCACAGATCGAGACCTCAGATAAATTCACAACATTTGGTCGCATTTTGATAAGAACATATCAGAAAGATTAAGAACATGAAAAATGCGTGGTAACAGATTCTTTACTCCTCGAATCCCTCCCTTCGGCTGTTATGACTTACAATAATTATGTGTCAAATAGCTAGTCGCAATTCAGTATGCATAGTGTTAGTTTCAAAATATCTTATTTTCTCACCTCCTTTAACTATGAAGTGCTTTACATCAGTTCCATACTTGCTGGCGGCCACGCAGGTGTAGTTACCTTCCTGGTATAATTTACTGGTTGCAGTGTTTGTTGTGTTCATCAGCACTGTAAAGTTTCGTATCAATGCTATGTATATGGGAGGGGTTCCAATGGCTGAACATGGCACTTGGTTACCTTGCTCTACTCTCACCGCAGCATCTACAATCTTGGGGGGAACTGGTGAAGTAATGTTTGAATTCAGTTAGTACTGTAATATCTTCTTATTGAGTGATTGGGAGAGCTAGATGGGAAACTGTATGCCCTGACCGAGAGCCAAATATTTCTCGTCTGGCTCAATCTCGCTCAGAAAATAAGCATTTTATCATAGTACCACTTCAAGTTAAAAAGTTTGAAAATTCTGATTGACCCTAAATAGGACGCGACTACGTATTAAACATCACACGGCCGTACGTGGAATAACTACGAAAAAGGATTCCACAATAAAAGCTTCTCATTTATTTATTCGCTTCCGAATCCCGCGAGAAACTCTCAATTTATCGATCGGAAAAACACAGCTACTTAACCTAGTCAGCAAGGAATCTATACTATTAAGCTCAAAGAAAAGTAAAAAAATATTTAACAAATAGATAACATGGGAGAAATTTCTCGATTAAAACAGTACAATTCTAACGCAAAATTAGCAAGAACCGGTTCAAATGGCCTGTGTCTTCAGACGATCTAAAAAGACACTAAAAGATGGCTACTGCTGAGAGGCACTCGTCATTCGGTTCCTGTTCCCCCTTCACCTCTTTCTGCTCTTGCTGCTTGCCGGGTCTATAACAGGATAGAGCACGGTTGAGGCAATTATTCTTTGTTAATTATTTTAAAAAGAACCACCATTCGTAAGTCTTGATAACGTCTGTTTTGACGCTTTTAACATGAACTCAGTTTTTGTCCGATTTAATATAAATTGACAACCATCGTTTACCCTCAGCCTACACATAACATCTGTAATGTAGAGGATTTGTTCCGAGCATTAGAGTGAAGAAAAGTCAGACGTTACAGACTGGAAAAGAAAGCTACAATGATGCATAAAAACTTAAAACTGGATGATTTCTGAATATCGCAGGTCTACAATCGTGGACAAAATTCCTTGGGACACGTGTGTAATTGCATTAATTTTCTGTGTTTTTAAAACGGAGTTTTAAAAAAAGCACTGTTTTCCGTTTCAAACTGCGTTCCCCCCCCCCCCCCCCCCGCCCCCCATACAACGTTGAAAATCTAGAGAAATAGAGCGTGTACACTTGTCCAACATTGTAGGTAGGGGGGGGGGGGGGGGGTGAGGGTCTGAACAAGTGTAGATGAATTCGCGCCTGACTGTTTTTGTTTGGCGCGTGTGAAAAAGCGCCACAAATGTAAATTTGTCCCGAGACTTTTGTCCATGATTGTAGTTTAGTGTTTAGCGGAGTGACATCTATTAGATCATTGTTTAGGAATGATTAAAACAAGCTAGCACTTCCATAAACTCGCTATCTGATTACAAAAGAATTTTTTTATTTCTTGTTTTCCAGCGGAGTCGAGTTGTGGATCAGCTTGCGATCGCACAATACTGTCCTATTTGTAACTAGCAATGTTCTTCGTCCCCGCGTCGACCAGCTAATGCTAACTGCAGTTTGCGTAAATTGCTGAAAAGTAAACCATATCACCTGCACAAATTTTGATTGAACCTCACAGCTTTCTTGAAAAGGAGGTTATTGCTGTTTTCATTTCATTATTTTGTAATTGGTCCGGATAGCAATGGAAAAATAAACTCAAAGAAAAACGCGACATTCTTAAGTTTTACCGAAACGCGTTTCAGCAGACATACACTACGTAAAATTCATACTGATGATGACAATTTTGCAATTGCAGTTGTTAGTTAAGTCACTCAGTCACTCGGTCACTCAGTCACTCCGTCAGTCAGACAGACAGACAGACAGAGCCCCGGGGGGAGGGGTACTCCCTATAATGCCTCTACCGAGAGGCACCGCCTGAAAGGGGTACCTCTTTAAGGCTTTAGGTATATAAAAGGGTAGGGATTTCACAAGTTGTGGTATATAAAAGGTTAAGGAAATCGGTCATTTAGGTATTTAAAAGGTCCTTAAATTACAATATTTCGAATAGATGCCCCTTATGGCTGTATCAGCTTAGTTATTTAGCACTACATGAAAATGAGAACAAGACTTCCTAAAGTAGGTATGTGAAAGGGGCACCTTTATTAAATAAAAGGTAAATAAAAGGGGTACCTTTTCTTCCAAAATAGTATATAAAAGGGTAAGGGGCTGGACCTCGGGGCGGAGTCTCCCCGTATTAAACTTTGTTAAGTACCCATCCCCCCCCCCAGGGAGACAGGGAAACCGTATGCCCTGACCGAGAGCGAAATATCTCCCGCATTTTATCGTATGACCACTTAATGTTAAAAATTTTGAAAATTCTGTTTGAACCTAAATAATACGCGACTAGGTAACATCAAACGGCCGTGCGTGAGACTACTACAAAAAAGATTCCACAATAAGAGTTTCTTATTTATTTATTCGCTTCCAGGAATCCGGCAAGAAACTCGCAATTCATCGATGGGAAAGACACGGCTCATTTCTCGTTTTCTTTAGATTGGAAGTACACAAGTATACAATTCATATTAACTGGAAATGTTGAAAAGATAATCATGAGTCGTAAAAATGTGCGTCGAAGAAGTTACTGAGAAGCAGAAAAGTCATTCAAAAGCCGTAAGGTCGACACGCCAACCTCCGAGTGTGTGCATGGCACACACGAGGGGACTAGTCCCTGCAACAAGTCACGGGGACAAATCCCATTCTGTGAACTGGCGATTTTTGCTTCAAAATTTAGTCACAGGAACCCAACTTTGGTCCCCGGGGACTAGCCGCACGAACTCAAACTGGTTTGGACTTTCGTTACAAGTCCCTGCGACTTGTTCCTCAAAACGCTTCATGTGAACCGTTCGTGGGACAACTCCCTGCGAGCAGTCCCTTCGTGTAAACTTTTCATAGCGGGGACTTGTCCCTTCGTCTGTGCCGACCATAAAGCTGTTTTAATTATTCCTATTTTCATTAGCTAACGTGCCTCTAAAAAGCCGAAAGCAAGTTGACATAAAGCTGTCAAAAATATGTCAAAACCATCACAACTTTTAAGTTCGCTTCATGTGTCACTGAAATTGTTCACAAATCTTCTTCAAGTCGTCTGATCCAAAGACTCGATAAACTGTCGCTGTCGTTTCAAGCTGTTGCCGAACTCTAGGGTCCTCTTAAACAATTGAGACCTAGTGAATTAATATTGATAACACAGATGTTGGCTCCTGTACTTTTGTTATCTGGATGGACTGCCACGGCAACTTCTTTTGTTTTCTTCACGGTGTTTTCTTGTGTACGATGAATTCTTTGATGCAGTTCCACTAAAAGTTTCCTCTCAAAACCGTTTGCTTGTTCAGTTAGAATGTTCACTTTCATTACTCATTTTTTAGAAAAAAAAATTGCATTCTGGTCATTAAGCATCAGTGATTTTGCCGAATGCGCTCCCAGTGGGCAGGGTCATACCCATTACTAGAGGGCTTTACGCGTTTTTCCATCCCTAGGAAATTTAAGGTTATTCCTCACAATTGCACTGCGCATCCTTTCTGCGCATAATTTATGGCGTCATTTAGCGCGCTCTCGTGCACGTGCACACTGAAAACATGGCAGATTTGCCTTGATATTCAGCTCTTTCAGTTGAAAAATGGCTATAGCTCACCAACGAGCATGGGCACCCCATTTTTTTTCCCGTCTTTGTAATCAACTTATCATAAGCTTTGCTTGAGGAAAGACTGATCTGATTTCTATTGCTGAAAATTGAATAAATAGCGAAAATAGCAAGTAAACTGTGGTCTTTTCTATTTTGCCCTATGGTAACCATGTCAAGAAATTTGGTTGAAATTTTAATGAAGGATTCAGCTTTCTGTCTAAATCAAACTTAAAAAGTTTATTTGTGTCCGATACAACGCATTGACTCCAGTTTAATGCGTGTTCTCATGGGTCTCGGTCACAAAAATTTACAATTATTACTGGGAATGCGTTCTTGTAATAAGCGTTAAATAATGTCAAAGTGGGTCATTTTCAATGCCCCAGTGCTCCTTAATGAGTATGGGCACCCCCCTTTTTTATTTCAAAATTGAAGTTCTCGTATGATAAATATTCAGTGGGCAAAGTTTGAACGAAAATCTATTGTCAGTTTTATTTCAGGGGAATTACCTTAAGAGAACACGACGGCGACACTGAAGACAACGCCGATTAAAAAATGAATTCACATTTTACTTGCGAATCTCGCAATACGCTAGAGTCATTTACTTTGTTTTTAACTGTCAAAACTATCGCAAAACTAAATCCGAAACACAGCGATAAATTTGAAAAAAAAAAAAGATTAAAAATTAGCTTTGGTGGTTCACTTTCTCCAGACAACGTGGAATTTGGTCATTTCACGCTGATGTTTTGCAGGGGATGGTAGCGAAATGTAGCGATTTATAATGCACGTGCATAGCCATTCTACTGTTTATTTAATCTTTTGGTCAGAGTTCATTGCCGTTACCATTGTGGATTTCTTAAGAGTTAAGCTCCCTCCTATCACTTCGACGACGCTCATTTCTCTTTCGTGAACAAGCGATGCCATTTTTAACGTTCGATGCCGTCCTGGGTAACCAAGCCTTTCAGAATGGACGACAATATATCTGCGTTAGTTTAGGCTTGGACAAATAGAAACTGGATATAATTTATATGGATTTAAAATGCACTCACCAAATCCTTAATTGTTCATATTCACTCTGGTTTGTTTGCGGTTAGCTTTAATTTGTTGTTTGGGGCAACTCTATCATTAATATTTAAGAAAGTCACGCTTTATATTTATTTTTTTGTGGAAATTTGGCGGATCAACCTAATAGTGTAGTGGTATAAAAGGGATGTTAAGAAACAGAGGCTCGGGGTTCGATACTGGGTGGCCTTTTTTTCTCTAATGTGGTGTAAATCCTCGAATTGGCGCCTCTGATTTCCCTTTCGTAAACGGTCGATGCCATTTTTAAACGTCCGATGTCATCATTGGTAACCAAGCCTTTCAGAATGAACGATGCCATATCTGCTTTAGTTTAGGCCTGGACAAGGTAGAAACTGGTATAATTTGTTGATGGAGTAAAATGCACTCACCAAATGCCTTAATTGTTCATATTCACACTGGTTTGCTTGCGGTTAGCTCTTATTTGATGTTTGGGGCAACTCTATTATTAATGTTTAAGAATGTCACGTTTTACAATTAAATTTTGGGGAGATTTGGCGGATCAACCTGGTAGTGTAGTGGTATAAGATGGATGTCAGGAAACAGACGTTCCGGGTTCGATACTAGGTGGTTACTTGCAAATTTTCCTTTTTCTTTAATTTAGTAGAGAAAAATTCGTTTACAGTTAGAAAAATTTCTAAGTGTCGCGAAAATGGCATCGACCGTTTACGAAAGGGAAATGCGCTTCCACTCAAACAAGCGCCCCTTCGAATATGCGCCTCTGCTATCGGTCAGACTTTACAAAACCGCCTCCCTTCGAATAAATTCTGGAAACGCCTTTGTAGATTTCAAGTAAAAACTCGCCACTTTTTGTTGCAAAGATCTGCCTGCTGTATAGCGTTGTGTATTTTTGATGTATAGCTGTTTTATTCTGTCTTGCAATTGTAGAATATAAATTTGTAACTCTGTAAATTGTCTTCCAGTAGGTAATGATTGTTGTAATAAGTATTTGAAAAACGGGAAAAATTACATTTCAGAATAAAAACTAGCGATAAAAAGCGACGTTTCGATCTCTCTGAGATCATTTTCATGTTGTAAAAAAAGCGAATGAAATATTTAATAGATAAGTACAAATTAGG
>JAHPZR010056317.1:27500-34761 GCA_019787425.1 Platygyra sinensis
AAGTTTCACATGGCGCGAAATCAAGTTCAACTAAAGGATCTCGTACATCAACCATAATCGATAGAAGGACGGACACGGCTGTGAAGGTCGCTAAATTGAGAACAGAGCTAAATTTCGCTAAAGACGAAGCGGCAAAAATTGCTGAACTAAAGAAACTCACGCTAACCAAGGAACTGGCCATAGCCGAAGCCGAAATGAAGGTCATTGATAAGGTAGAAGAAATCCAGTCGGAATTTAGCGAACGAAGCGAAGACATGCTGCCCGACAACATAAACAAAGACAGCTGTAAAGACGATCTTCTCCGAAATTATCTGGCATCTCAAGCCTCGTCAGTGATTGAAAGTAACATTTCCACCATGGAGACAAATCTAAGTGGTAAATCCAAGATCGTTCCGCCAAAACCTGTCTCTGAGATGCCCGAGATCGGTCCTTCGTGTCAAGATAAACAAGGCGAAGGTCTCGAAGGCAATGATGAACCTGCTGTGCAGCGTCCCTCATCGCTAAATCCGTTTGCACCTGATTACGTAACCTTTTCAATACCTAAGCATGCACAATCTTCGATTTATCCCTTGGAAGATTCCTCCATTCCGCAGTTACAGCAGTCGAAATTAAACCGAACAACCTTTGCTAAGCATTAAGAGGAAATTGCGCAGAAGCAAACAAGCGGTGATGTATTGGAACGACTGGCAGATTTAATGACAAAGCGCCACGCCCATGAACAACTGCCACTTCCCGAACCAGAGACGTTCAATGGAGACCTTTTTCACTATCCCACCTGGAAGAAGTCCTTTGACACAATAGTAGAGAGAAGAACAGACAGTCCGTCGCAGCGCCTCTACTACCTTGGAAGGTACACTACTGGCGAAGCCAAAGAAGCGATTCGTGGCCTTCTTGCCCTGGACAGCGAACACGCCTACCGTGAGGCCAGAAAAATCTTATCAGACAGATTTGGAAATCGCTTTCTCGTAGCCAATGCTTATCGCAAGAAGATAAACGAATGGCCAAAAATTCAACCTAACGAAGAGACAGGGGCGCTTTCCATTCGGCCAAAAATTCCGAGATTTCCGGTCCGAAACTGAATGGAACAGTAAAAATTCCGGGAAAAGTTTTCGAAAATTTAGGAATACGTTTTCAGTGCACCCTCTTTTCCGGAAAATCGAAATGACCGGAAAATTCCGTTCCATTCGACCATTCCTGCTCGGGCCTAGTTTCTCCGAGCCTGGAAATCGAATTCAACATGGCTGACACTCAAGCTTCTGAACATAATATTACTGCTCTATCTGACAAACGACTGAAATATCTTAGTTGAACATCATTGCAGTGGATATGCCTCAACAAGCTTTAGTGAGTACTGCGAAAACACCTGTGAGCTATGTGAAATGTGAGCATATAAACTGCTCGCTCGCTCGTCATTCGAGATCGACTCTTGAACTCGTCAGGAAAATACAAAGGTATCGTACTCTAAATGTAGTCGCGGACTCGTTTTAAATTCTTACGATAAATGTTATATTGTCACCCTCACCTAATACATCGTTTATTTCAACTTCCGCGTCGTCGATCGAGCAACCTGAAAGCAAGTAAACAGAGGTAAAAGAGTCCTCCTTTTGATTTCGTATTTTGGCGCCAAACTTGAAACCTGATGACCATTGAGCTGAGACGGGTTAGTCCAAGGAACCGGAAAATACTGTTCCATTCGTCGCATGGAATACCCGGAATTTCAAACCGGAATATTTTGTCGAATGGAAAGCGCCCAAGTTCTCTGACTTTCTCCTTCACTGTCAGTCGGCAATGAAAGAGATTAACGATCCCGAGGAAAACCAGAAAATGCTACGCAAACTCCCGCGCCACATTGCTGACCGCTGGACTCGAGAAGTAGATCGCTGGCTCAACAAGGAGGAGCAAGTCTCTAGTGATGTGAGCGCGAAGACCACACGTTCAGCAGCCTATCCACCTTTCTCAGCCTTTTGCGATTTCTTAAAGAAGGAATCCCGAATTGCCTGTAATCCAATCACTTCTTTAAAAACAAAAGAAGAAGGAGAAAGGAAAGAAGAGTCGCAAGGGAGAGGGAGGTTTACTGGCAACAACAGGAATAAATCATTAGGCGCCGGAAGCTTTGCTACAGAAGCTGAAGAAGTGAAGGACAGCTCGCGTGAAAGAAAGGAAGATAAGAAGCCTAAAGCCGATCACTGCTTGTTGTGCAAGAAGGCACATAACCTTGATGAATGTGAGAAGTTCGCCAAAATGTCCCAGACCGAAAGGATAGAATTTATAAGATCAAGAGGTATCTGCTTAGGATGCTTAAAGTATGGTCACATGAAGAAGGATTGTCGTGGGAGAAAGATTTGCAAGAAATGCAAAGGGTTTCACCCTAACTCCTTGCACATTGAAACTCCAGCTTCACAAGAGCAAAATAGTAACGAGGGAATCCCAGAAGTGACCTCGCACCGCGTAGAAGCCTCGAACTCAGAGAAAAGAATGCAAAAGAATAGACGGCTTAACAGTACAAGGCGTCAATGAAGCCACTAACATTCGCTTACCAGGAGCTTACTCGCGTGAGAACATTCCAGCCAAGAGAGGGCAAATCCCAAGACCTGAGACAGCACGCAAATGGCCCCACCTCTTACGTATTGCAGATCAACTCATGCCTTACAGAGAAGATGTTGAGGTTGGACTGCTCATAGGCGCCAATTGCGTGCGTGCCATCAAACCGACAGAAGTGATACCTGGCAAGGAAGATGATCCCTACGTAAAGAAGACTGCAATTGGCTGGGGTGTCATCGGCGTCGTTAGCCCTAACAAGAATGAAGAAGACGACAATCACTGTTCTTGTCACCGTATCGCCTCTTTAGAAGTTCAGCCTAGCAATGGAAAACTAATGTGTCATTTCGCTCTCAAGACTCAAGCAAAGGAAGTATTCGCACCTGCACAATGGGCGAAAATGTTGGAGCTTGACTTCAATGAAACCTCAAAAGAAGAACAGCCGTTATCGTTGCTGGATCGAAAATTCCTGAGTGTCTTGGAGTCAAACATCCGTCACGAGGTTCCTTTGCCGCTGAAAGAAGAAGGGCTAAAGTTACCAAATAATCGTACCTTAGCATCAAGTCGCCTCGAAAGGCTCAAACAAAGGCTGAAGAGAGACACAAAGTATCGAGAACACTATGAAGCCTTCATGAAGGAGATGATTGACAAGGGACAGGCTGAGAGGGTTCCGGATGAGGAACTACACCTCTCCAATGGTCGCGTTTGGTATATACCCCATCACGGCGTTTACCACCCACAGAAACCGGACAAAATCCGTATTGTCTTCGATGCCAGCGAAGAATTCAAGGGAGAGTCCCTCAACAGACATCTTCTGCAGGGTCCTGATCTGACCAACAGCCTTAACGGAGTCCTCAGTCGCTTTCGTAAGGAACCCATTGCTTTCACCTGTGACGTCAAAGGAAGTTCCATCAGGTGTATGTAAGTCCTGACCACCGAAACCTGCTCAGATTCCTCTGGTGGAGCGATGGAAATATAGACAGTAAGCCGACCGAGTTCAGAATGACAGTTCACCTGTTTGGGGCTACGTTATCCCCAGGGTGCGCGAACTTTGCGCTGAAAAGAACCGCAGACGACTTAAAGGAGTTGTTTGGCAGCGAACCAGCCAAATTCGTCAAGGAAGATTTTTACGTGGATGACGGACTGAAATCAGTTCCTTCAACCGTTCACGCCTCAGCCCTAATAGAGAGTACCAAAGTTTGCTTGCTAAAGGTGGTTTCAACCTTCACAAGTTCATATCTAACAGCAAGAAAGTGATCAAGGCCATCCCCAAAGAGCAGCAGGCAAGCGGTATTAAGGGATGTCCTTCCCATCGAAAGAGCCTTAGGAGTGCAGTGGTGCGTGCAGTCAGATTCCCTCCAATTCCGTGTAGTACTCAAGGACAAGCCATTGACTAGAAGGGGGATTCTTTCCTCCATCAGTTCTATCTACGACCCTCTGGGCCTGGCTGCTCCCTTTCAGCTAAAGGGAAAACAGATCCTTCAAGATGTTTGCAAGACCCAAGCCGCTTGGGACGAGACGGTGCCTGATAGCATTCGAGCAAGATGGGAGAAATGGAGAGGAGAATTGCATGAATTAGCTGAGTTAAAGATCCGCCGTTGCTACAAGCCCGAGCACTTTAGTGATGTCAAGTCAGTTGAATTACACAGTTTCTCTGATGCGAGCGTAAATGGATATGGACAGTGTTCATACCTTAGGATGGTTAACAACCGTGATGCCGTCTGCCGACTTTAGGTATGTTAAGGGACAACACCTTTCATGGATGTTATATGAAAGAGTTATCCTGTCAGTCAAAAGAACAATGCGAATGAAAGGGTAAGCGTTTAGAAGTTCGTTGGGAGGCTGGGAGCCTCCCCCTATGAAACGTCCCTCGAATTCCTCCTGCCCTCTCCTTGTCCTGAGCAAGTGAGGAGTGACTGGCAGTGCGTTAGAAAAACACAAAAAAAGAAAGCATGGTTCAACGAAACTGAAAAGAAGTACATGGAGGAAAGTTTTAACCTCATGTTCGGTTTGTTCTAGAAATTATTAGCAAAATGACCAGGTGTTTAGTTCGGGCAACGCGAGTACAAACGTCGCGCTTCTGCAGTAATGAGGCCCTGTTAGGGGGGTTTTAGTCATCCCTTATCCCTAAAATTCCAGGGGCAGTTATCCCCTATCCCTAAAACTATCGAGACTGTTATCCCCAAAATTGCTTATCTTTGGAATTTGACAATAGGTGGAAATTTTAAAGAGTTCAGTGACCCAGGATAAGGATAGACCGGACAAGGGACCGGTCATTATTTATCGCCTGGATGGGGGGATTTGGGGGATTTTCGGCTCAAAACAGTAACATTTAGCTGATCCCCCTTTAAATGTTATTTTATTGAAGTAATCGCCCTCATAAATCTTGATAAATATTGTGATTTTCCCCTCCCCCATTTCTTATCACATATATTCACCTTTTGATGTATATATTTAGTGCTTTCAACGGTCATATGAAAATACTATTCTGCGTAACAATGATATTACAGTACAATGAAGCCGCCATGGTGTAGTCTCTTGATCTGTGTGATCCCGATATCTGATTACGGTTCTTAGCAGAAGTTTCCACAGGTGTCCAATAAATCATGACAAGTGGCGTCCGAGGGGGCAAGCCAACCTAGGAGGATCCGGGGTTCATGATCCCTGGAAAATTTTGAAATTTCAGGTTGTCGACGATGTGACTTCATGTATTTTGGAGGGTGAAACAAGATGAATGAAGCCTTGTCTATGATCCTATGATCATAAACGCAAGTAGCGCTGTTTCACCTTTTAAATTCAATTTTACAGCCAGTGGAATTCTGTCCTACTGAGAACCCTGTGACTGATATCAGTTGACATACCAGCAATCTAACCAGGCGGTCTAACCATGCCAAGTGCTTGAAAACTGCAAAGTTACCTTTCGAGTGCTAAATAGACCTCCACCAAGTCTGTATGGGCATGTGTTATTTAGCGGTCCCCCTACTCTGGGGTCTCAGTTATTACTGATCATGTGTTACAACATAGCTATATGCTAGCACGCGCTCTGATTGGCTAATTTTCTATGAGAAAGAAATGGATGGTTCGTAGAGATGGTTCCTGCTGACGCCATTGTCGGTGAAATGTCTTCCAGCAAAAGTTTTTTCTCGCGACTTTTTTCGAGTAAAACTTAACTTTAGCTGTTACTAATGGCTAGTATTATCCAACATTTGAGTTAGGGTTTCTCGCTGACTTTAAAGATTTAGAAAACGGGTCTGAAATGGTTGAAGAAACATTGGAAGCATCGAAAGATCAACAAAGCGAAAGTGCTACCGGTGAAAACAACACGTGCATGTGCACGCGCACATGTAGCGAAAAGTGCTGCCACTGAAAACAGCATGTGCAGAATTTGCAATTTGATCAGTGCAGAAAAAGCGACTTTTCAGCGTGAAAAATGACACACATAGACAATGAGGGTTCTGTTACCAATTTTTTACCGGGCTCTATTTTGCCCGACGGCTCGCAATGCTTCGCCGTCGGGCAAAATAGAGCCCGGTAAAAAATTGGTAACAGAACGCCTCATTGTCAATGTGTGTAGGGAAAAACTAGGTGTATCTATATTTGTAACAGAATTATTTCTTATTGAATAAATGTGCGGCTAATGTAGAAAGCAATGGCTGCTGCTAATTTTTCGTGTTGTTTAGGATTGCAAGACCGGGAGAAAAAAAAAATATGCGCATGGCCGGAAAAAGGCGGGCTTTGTGGAAAAATGTGCGAAGGCCTCCATTGTTACGAACACATGTTAAAGCTCTTAGCTGGGCACAGACCGCCATTTCATGAGATCGGCAACGACATGAAAAAGGTTTCTGAGCCTGAAGATGGGCTCTAAACGCGAGCCATACACTCAACCACTTCACGTGCAATATCCCGCACGTGTCTCTGCCATTCAGGCGTGAAGTGTTCATTTACAAGAAACACAGTCAAGTGGAAACAAACAATCATGTCTTTATGATATGTATAAATAGCCGCGAACTTTCAAAACTTAATTTGAACCGGCGAGGGCGGCTATTTTTTTTCGGAACTCTTCTTCTAACTCGCTTCTTACCTCTTTTTTCATCTTCTCAATGTCGGGCTGAGACGGGGTTTTAGCCAGCTTTGCTCTCACATCAAGGTGAAAATTGAGTTATTTTTTGCAGTTGAAGAAATTTGATGTATTGATATATGGGATTTAAATTAAAGCTCGTGTGTCTCGCAGCCTCGGTTGGGGTCTCGGCCGGGCTGTTAACTTACTATTTTGGCTCAAAAAAAAAAAAATGAAAATCAAAAAGAGGTCGTCGTCACAGCGGAAGACATCTATCAATATAATGGTATAGACAAGGTCTCGATTGATGTTGGTGGTACAGATGTCATCTTATCAACAACCGCCGAAGAAATGTTGCGTAGGCTTTTAAACAAAAGGGAAAAGAGCTCTTTATTGTACAAGTGAAACAAGGGCAGAGGAAGAAACGGACTGGTAAACCAAAGCGAAAGGAGAGCAAAACCTTCAAGAGGTCATAGAGAGCGAGGCACGCCGATGACATATTTCTTTACGCCAAACAGAGAAATAAAAAAATATCCGTACCTGAACAAGCCTTTGAATTTATGAAAAACATGAATCCGCAACAGCTTGTCGATTTTTTTTGCAAAACAACGACGACTGGCACGTCAAAACATCGAGTGGAAATGCGTCCGGTAATTAAATATTCTG
>JAHPZR010056318.1:0-7500 GCA_019787425.1 Platygyra sinensis
GGCAATTTTGAGTCTCTTTACTGTCAAAATGCTCTAGAATTTCCACACTTTCCTTGAACAAGGTGTACAAACAATGAGGTGTTCTTGCTGTTGCTTGTGTTGTCCTGGGCCCTAGTGTACTTGGTTAGTGATGTAGACTCTTTAGTCATACATCTGTACATTGGAGATTTGCAGTGCATTATAGGGCAATCAATTGAGTGTTTTTGTTTTGCTCTTTTGAATGCTGGTTTGAATTGAGATTTTTAGAATAACCATCTAATTTCCTGCACACTGATTGGCTTATGTTCATCTTCAAAGAGTACAGACAGATAAAATTTTAATTTATGCAAACTTTCAACAATTCTCTTTTCAGCTGTTGACCTGTCATCTTTTTAACCAATGGGATTTTATTTGCTTTTTAAGACGCCAATCATAAATGAGAAAATCTATTGACAAAGTTCAAAATTCACTTACCTAGTTGTTTTCCTCTCATTTGTTCCTGACATTTGACCATTTTGGGGTCTTGTTTGGTAAAAAACAAATTGATGTCAGTTTTTCATGCATCTGTCCTCTTACTGATGATAAATTGCATCTTGTGTAACATTGTCAAAGTTTAATGCAGTCCAACCACTTGCCTGCAGCTTGTGGCTCCACAGCCACTTTGACAATGTCATGATGCAATTTATCCTCTGTAAGAGGAAAGATGGATAAAATACTGACTTTCATTTGTTAAATAAACTTCAGGTTATGGGATGAAAAGCATCGGATGTAAACTGTAGAAGTAATTTATGTGTAGCCTCTGCAGGAGGCCTTGCACAATGGTATTGTAAAAGAGTAGTTACGACAAGACAGAATTTTCAATATTTGTTGTAGCAGGGAATGGAAGTCCAATTTTTTTGTGTGTGTGAAAAATTTTGCAATCCTGCATAGTTATCTGCACATTCGACTTTTTGCCCCTTCACTATTTTCCTCAAAAATTGTGCACAATTTAAATTTTTTTACCACATCTACACAGAAGCCCTATCAACTGTGAGGTCATTTGACATTTACATACAATGTCAAAAGGAAATGCAAAATAAGGAAGTGCATTTGGCTGTAATATCCTGGTTTGACAGTTCACAAGGAAGTGGAAGTGAAAGCAAGTTGATGTGTGTTCATACTCAGTGGAAAAAGAATGGGCAATGACAGAATTTCAGGACAACAGCGCTGAGAAAACAAAGCACTTGATTGTTTTTCAGTAATTTATATAACTCTATGGGTAGATGTTTCCCACTTTAATAGCACACATAACCTAACCATTCAATAATCCAATACACAATATCAATGCTCATAAAGAGTTTAAGGATTTTTAATCATTATTATACATGGTAAAAATTCATCAGGTACAATAAAATGTCTAAGGTCCTAGCCTAAAATTCTAATCCTAATATTGTATTAACTTACAATGATACAACCTAATTATCAGTTCTAATTATCAATGCTATGTTTTTAGGTCAGTGTAGAAGGGGACTCAGTAAATGTATCAGGTTCGTCACATACTGCAGCACTCAAAGTTCCGGAGTGTAAACTGCCACGACATATGGAATCACTTTTAGACTCTGGCACATTCAGTGACGTCACACTGTGTACTAGGGGCCGAGAATTTAAGGCACACAAAGCTATATTGGCTGCACGCTCCCCTGTATTTGGAGCCATGTTTGAACATGAAATGGAAGAGAGTAGAAAAGGACGTGTGGAGATAAGTGATATAGATCCGGATGTGTTTCATGAGATGTTAAAGTTTGTCTACACTGGTAGCACTCCACAACTTCAAGGAATGGCCGATGATCTTTTAGCTGCAGCCGACAAGGTAAATAAATAATATGATCTTTTGTGGGAGTTCCTTTTGGGTCTTTTTATAGTATGCTTTCCTCTATCTCCTTGATGTCTGATCTGTTTTTCCTTGAAAAATATCCCTCATACTTCCATCCTTCCACCATACTCTTGTACTTCCTACTGTCTAGGTGAAGTGAATAGGGAAGTACTTTGCAGCTGACAACTCCTTCCTTGGGGGGTGGGGGGTGGGGGGGGGGAGTATAAGGGAATCACTGGTGGCATTGTTGTTTGCATTTTGCCTTGTTAAGATATGACTGTGTGGAGAAGGCAACCCCCACTTGAAACAAGTTCACTTCAATCAAGCATGCAAAACTTCACTACATCCACTAGGCTAATTTTCGCACCCATACATTTTTATGAGATTTTAAGTTTTTAAATCCAAGTCACTAAAAAGCATCCACTACCTGTATATTGGATTTACATTTCTTGGGACAAGTATACATGCTGTACCCTTTCAATATTCGGAGCTGATATTTGATAGCCTGATCAGAAACTGCAGTGCAATGTGTTAATGAGGCAAGTCCTGTGAACAGGGATCTCACTTAATTTACATAGACCTGCTTATTAAGGAAGTTTCTTCACCCGTAACTCTCAGTAAGTGGATTTGATTATCTTACAGTTGTGTTCTTCTCTTTATGATCCTTTTTGCAGTATGACCTTGATAGACTTAAAGTTATGTGCGAAGAAGCATTATGTTCAAATCTTACAGTGGACAATGTGTGTGACATACTTATATTAGCGGACATGCACAGTGCAACGCAACTCAAGGCACAAGCTCTTGACTTCATCAAAAGGTAATTGAAGCTTACAAATTCCCTGCTAGGCATTACCAAGGCTAAACCTTGAAAAAGTGATTATTACATGAAGTAGGGGAACTAATTGAATGTTATTACACTTATATAGTAACCAAATCAATGCTGATTGGTCAACCAGCTGTGCATCAAAAAGAACATTTTTTCCCATAGGAAAAAGAATCTGTTGTTCCTGCCATGCAACATGGCTGCCGTGCAAAAACCTTTATAGACCAAAAGTTTCAATGGTTTAGAAGCTCATAAACCACGTAGCATGTTGGTAGAACACTTGAAGAATTCGTAAATCACTCACCTGAGGCTTGTGATTTATGAATTCCTCTCGTGTTCTACCAACATCCCACGTGGTTTATCAGCCTATAAACCGTAGAAACTTGTGGTCTTAATTGCTTAGGTACATGGAGGCGTTTAGACAGAATATGGAGTGGCCATCCAAAATGTGCTACAGGTTGTAAACAGTAGGGCCTGCTCAAATAAGCAATTTGTGAGGCAACATATGAGAAAAGAAACAGTTGTTTCAGAAAGTGGCCATTCACATGATGTCCAAACACCTTTTGGGCTAAGAGCCTGATCATATGTACATGTTCTGCAAGATTTTATTAACAAGTCAAAGGTATCAAGCCGATTGGAAATATCCCTCTTAACTACTAATTGGGGGCTTAATCATAAAGTAATTATGAACCTGTTAACATTAAAACTAACAACTTTAAACCTACTAACTATCAACTAACCTTAGGTTGTTAAAATGTAACATTACAGGCACATTTCAATAGCTACATTTCAGTAGATTTGTACTAGGTCACGAGCATGTAAAAACTAGCATTGAGCATGAGTGGAAAACCAGGTTTCTACCAGTTATTTTTTCTAAAAGAAGTAGCAAACATTTTTCCACAATTACACAGAGTTGTAGAAACACTCGTGCACGTTTGGGAAGAATTGAAACAGTTGGAAACACTTGCATGCATGGCTTGTAGGTTTCGAAAGCATTTCACATTTTCCCGAACACCCTTGTGTTTCCATAACTCGACAGTACAAACATGGGAAATGTTTTCTATTGCCTGACTGAAGGGCTGCTGCTGTATTACAATGTAGGTTTTGTAGCGTCCATCCAGATTTATTCTCCATTGACTCCTCTCACCACAGCCGTGCTACTGATGTCATGGAGTCAAATGGCTGGAAGACACTCATAAGCGACCACACGCATCTTATTGCGGAAGTTTTCAAGGCAGTGCTAGCTTCAACACAGACACCGCTAATAGCACCACCAAGAAAAAGACAAAAGACGACGTAAGCAGCACAGAAAAAAACATATATATATATTTAGGATAAAAAATAGTTTAAAAAATTATTTTGGGAACAATCAGTTTTCACTTGCCGTGATATCATCATCAACCACTCCTCGACGCCACAACGTAAGAATTTCATGGTGCTTGCCTCGCGTATTCACTCGTTTAAATACCTTTTTACTTTTATTTTATAAAGCATCCTTTGATTGTTGGGTCACCTCTCGTGGTCTGACACAGCCTGAGATGTCAGTCATCACCCTCCCAGAGCCTAATCACAGTAGTGATTAGGCAATGGGCAGCAGATGATTGGAACTCGGGTAAGGATTGAATGGTGTGGTGAGAAATTCTGTACTACCATCAAACAGTTTTGCCCATCCCAGATTTAGTTGTCTGTGATACTCTCCCCTCGTCAGGATGCAGTTGTAGAGACGCAGCATCATTAGACATTTTTAGTTTCAGTCAGGCATTTCTTTTCTACAAAATTGGACTAAGGAGATGTTTTCCTTTTAACTGATGTAATGCTACTGTGGCTTATGATTGGTAAAACCTTTGGTTTAAAAAATAGTTCTTTTTGGCATGAATTCTCGAAAGATGGTTTCCTTCCATTCATTCTTATACAGTTGTATGTTATATTTTTTGCCACTGCACCTCGCTTTCATTCGCACCAGTCGTAAATCATTTCGCTTCCTGTTCCATTCATATTTTCCTTTCTATACGTGTGACTTTTCTGTACAGTGACTCACCTTCACGTGAAGTCTAGACTAGGACGAGAAAACTGATTGTTCCATCCTTCCGTTTATGAGAGAAAAAAAATGACAGAGTTACATAAAAAAGAGCGCTAAGTGACTGAGAATTTATATGAAGTAACTGTACAGTAATCTATAAGGCGAACTAATTCATGGAACATTATTAAACAGGGTTTGTTTTTGGCCTCACTCTTGTAGTAACAGTGCTCGAGAACTTTGAAACAGCACCTTGACGTAAAACTGAAATCGTGAAATCGCCTTTCAGTTTTTTATGTAGCAGACAATTTTTAACTGTGTTCAACTTTGAACACGTCTCAACGTTAATGTTAAGGTTGGTTGTCGCTGGCACATCAGCGTTGGTTTAAGCAACATGGTGACATAAAAATGTGTTGGTAAAAAGCTCATTTTGTTAGGGAATGCGTTAATGAAAGGCGTTACTTAAATGATCTAACTCACGGTATCTTGAGCTATTTTGACGACATACAAAAATTTCTTCTTAATTGAAAGAAAACTGAAAATAGTAGGTTACTAAGAAAGAAAAACACCAAAGAGATAATAATAAACCACAAAGAAACAAGGATGGTTAAGGATGGAGAAGATTGACACGGATTACAAAAGACGATCTTGAAACATTTAGGCGAAATTTTTCAAGATGCGTAGACCGTGACGGAACATATGTTGGTTATACTTCTGCTGACGCGCCAGTGACAACCAGCCTTGTAGTTAGTCGGTGGCTAATTTACTAATTACCGTGCGAGAGCCATGAAAATAATATATGTCGCATGAAAACTGAACCAAGTCTGACCCTGTATTATCTTGGGACGTCTAAAATTCGATTATACGTACATGACACAAGCGATACTCTGGATGGTCGTGCGCTAAGAGATAAGATTGTGTCGCAGGCCAAACTAAGACTGCGTTTGAGGTTGCAGTGAAAATCATCATTATCGAAGTGTGCAAGTGTCTTTTTTTTAAACCATTTAATAGCCAGTGCAGTTTAATTTCTGACTTATTCCAACGGAGCAGTGGGTTAAGACAGAAACTGACAAAGGCGGATATTTCACTACCGGGAAGGTGCGGGGAGATTCCCATATAAAAAAGAGGGGGATGCCCGTCGGAAATTTTGAAAAGAACCCCTGAGAGGCATGCACCAAGATCCTGTTTTTTGAGCGTGGCTTAAAGTGTTTTCATCCCTAAGAGATACCAGTTCTAAAAGAATTATCTACTGTCATGTGTTTTCTTCTGCTCTATGCCCTAAAAGATACCGCGAAAGCTGCCGTTATGAACGTTTTCAGGCTGAACACACTAGGAGATACGGAAAACGCTTTTTAAATCCCTAAACGGTACGAGAACCCTCTTCCTTGTTGTATCGGAGTCCCCCACCTTCCCTTCTCCCCCCTCACCCGGGGCTTCACTGTAGTAGCTCCTTGTTGGTAAGCGATTCATAAAATCTGACATCCCCAGTCGTCATGCGTGACAAAGGACAAGAGTATTGAAACTGTTAATTGAGACTGGAGACCAGCGTGACATCACCTTGCTTAGTTGGTAGCCCTTTTATTCTTCAAAAGAAAAATGTTCCTTCCCACGCTCAGCTGGTTTGAGTTGTTTCTCAGTAGAAGGACATGAACTGAAAGAGTAGAAGTGTTTTGGGCTGGCCCAAGATACAAACTCGTAGCTGCCATTTAAAATTAGGCTGGGCTTTGAGTCTCAAAGATTTGTGCAGATTAACTCAGGTTCTACACGGAATCCAGGCTTTTCATGATTTAGAGCAGTCTGACTCGAATTCCACCCATCCTGGATCGAGTTGGACTTTGTTTCATTCGTACAATGTTTCATCAACAATAACTGAACTGGCTTCAAAGGTTTTAACCAAGATGGGTCAGATTCTGCTTAGTTTGCATGCAGGATTGGTACGTATTGTGTGACAGGTGTAACGATTGGGAGCCGTTTCACAGCTGCGTTTTAATGCGAACTGTTGTTATCTCAAAACTGAAAATGAGTAGAGGTGAATATTACACAAGTCATCTGTCTCTCTGGTTTATTGGTCATAACGTTAGGTACACTGATATGTTCAAGCTGTTTTGTACATAGAATTCTTTTGAGTCACAATTAAGTGACATCAGAGAAGACTGCGTGACAGTTTTTGATGATTGGGCTTTCGTGTTTTGCATTTAAATTAATAAGCCCCCCACCACCACTCCAACCAGAAAATTATCATCTTTTCTTTTTTTCATAAAAGCAAGCAACTATTTTTAGACAAATGCCACATGCCAAAAGCTTCGGAATTAGTGGTTGTGCAAACTTCTCTTTTCCTTTTCATCTTTTCTTTAAAAAAAAATACGATAACTTTTACGAAAGACCCCGAGAGGGGGTAACGGAAAATTACGGGAAATCAAAAGCAGCGAGACCAAAAACGAAGTTCCTCTAAGAGAATAGGACGAAATACGCGAGAAATGAAAGGAGAATTTAGTTGCCGAGCGTTAAAGAAGCCCCAGGATGGACACTGCACGCCGTTTTCGTAGCTGTAAATGTATGTATTTAAAAACAAGATGCAGTATGTTACCTAGAATTTAAACTCTTTTGGATATTTATTTTAAAATTGGAATAAACAACACTGCGATGATATGGTCTCTGGTTAATATTCGAGTACATGCATGAGTTCATGAAAATGAATCGTATTTAGACAATAGCCCAAAGAAAATTATAGGCGCGTTGATTCTCCCGGATTTTTTGGATGGGAGGAGTTGATGTGTACAGGCTAGTTAAAAATAGTATTTCTAGAACTTGAAAGAAACACAGAAAAGT
>JAHPZR010056318.1:10000-20000 GCA_019787425.1 Platygyra sinensis
GCTTAGACAGCCTCTTCCAGGCATCCAGTTAGTCAGGGCGCAGGGCACACACCTGACCAACTGAACGCCTCGAAGAGGCTATACAAAGAAAACGTCCATTTTAGGTCAACGGTAAGTTTCTGGCATTCACCTGCACTCATTCAGCGTTTTCTTTCGGGCACGTTCGTCGCGTTTACTCCTGACACACCTCGTGCTGTACGATTGCGCAACTCAGTATTCGAAGAAAACAACCATGTATGGTCAAAGGCAAGTTTATAGCTCGGATCTGTCTTCCTGTTCAACGGCAACGGCAAGTTTCTGGCGTTCACCTGCACTGATTCAGCGTTTTCGTTCGGTCACGTTTGTCGCGCGTACTCCCGACTCACCTCGTGCTGTACGATTGCGCAAGTCAGTATTTGAAGACAACATCCATGTATGGTTAAAGGCAAGTTTATAGCGGATCTGTCTCCAGTTCAACGGCAACGGCAAGTTTCTGGCGTTCACCTGCACTGACTCTGCGTTTTCTTTCGGTCACGTTTGTCACGCGTACTACTGACACACCTCGTGCCGTACGATTGCGCAAGTCAGTATTCGAAGAAAACATCCATGTATAGTCAAAGGCAAGTTTATAGCGGATCTGTCTTTCCTGTTCAACGGCAACGGCAAGTTTCTGGCGTTTACCTGCACTGATTCGGTGTTTTCTTTCGGTCACGTTTGTCGCACGTACTCCTGAACACACCTCGTGCTGTACGATTGCGCAACTCAATATTCGAAGAAGACATCCATGTATGGTCAAAGGTAAGTTTATAGCGGATCTGTCTTCCTGTTCAACGGCAACGGCAAGTTTCTGGGGTTCACCTGCACTGATTCAACGTTTTCTTTCGGTCACGTTTGTCGCACGTACTCCTGACACACCTCGTGCCGTACGATTGCGCAACTCAGTATTCGAGGAAAACATCCATGTATGGTCAAAGGCAAGTTTATAGCGGATGTCTTCCTGTTCAACGGCAACGGCGAGTTTCTGGGGTTCACCTGCACTGATTCGGTGTTTTCGTTTCGGTCACGTTTGTCACGGTCGCGGGTACTCCTGACTCACCTCGTGCTGTACGATTGCGCAACTCAGTAACAACATCTATGTATGGTCAAGGGCAAGTTTTATAGCGCATCTGTTTTCATATTTCTTCCACTTTTTATGACGAGTTTTTTGTTTTAAGTCAAACAGATAAGGAAAATGATTCTGAAATGTAGCTTATTTCTTCTGTGCCCTTTTCTCGGGTTCTCTTGTTGTTGCATTAGATGAGAAATTCTACATACTTTTGGACCAAATCCACAGTCAAAAGAGCATTACTCGTAGACACTCACAGCGCACCAGTGCAATCTAAATGGCCTCACATTTTTAATGATCACTTCCACACTCTCGCACAGGGGACAGTAACCGTATAAACATGGCGTGTTTTAAAACGAGAAGGGAGTTGAAAAGTAACCTAGTACTTTCACGAATCGACGTGTTGGAAATGTAACGAGACTGCGTCGAGTAACTTGATGACACACCAAGAAGAATTAAATGTTTCCTAGGGTCCTTTCTCGCTCCATGGGTGTTAAGAAGGCCCCTGCTAATAACGTCACGGCTGTTTAAAGATTGCCGTTTGTAAATGGTCCAAAGTACAACATTTATGAAAAAAAAAAATTGTGTTTCAATCGAGTTACAGAAACACGAGTGGAAGTTTGGCCGAACGAGAATGTATCCACAGCTATTCAAGTTCACCCAAACTTTCAAGAGTGTTTCGATCTATAACTCGTTCTATAATTCAACAGCCCAAAGAATTTTAACAATTGGAATACGAGCCCGAGTTTTCTATGAGCAGATAGTCAACGAGGCGCAGCCGAGTTGACTATCGCTCGTAGAAAACGGGGCGAGTAGTCTAATTGTTTTAGTATAAATTTACCGTAGTCTCATTGCATAAAAAGAAAAAAATGTCAAGTAACGCGTAGAAAAGAACTGTTTTTTTTTGTTACATCAGGTTCAAACGTGATGCGCGATATGCACTGCGTAACTGTTGACTATCAGCAGTTATAGTTCACCACTAAATTTTCTCCGATTCTTATTGGCTTAAATTGACCACGTGGCGCGATAGTGTTCATCCGCGGAGGGCCACTATCAGCCCATAGTGCTCGTCCGCCGAAAATACCCGGATAGATAGTAGTCGTCCGTGAAAATTTTGCTGTAAACAAGCGGGTTTCGTAGAAAATAAATAACTAAAATTGTATTAAGATTTTGCTGTTTTCTTTTTCAAATTTTATATTTGGCTTTCACGGCTTTCGTCTCGAAATCTTAAAATAATTCAATTGAAGTCTAATTGATTTTTGAACTAGCGTGCGGAAGAAAATTTAGTGGTGAACAATAAAGACAATAAGTGTTTTGTCTCGGAACTATCGGTCTGATAGTTGCCCCTTGGAAATTTGATGTTCTTAAAACTAGCATATTTGCCCGACGAAGCTTCGCTTCTCGGGCAAATATTTGTTTTAAGAACATCAAATTTCCGCGGGGCAACTATCAGCCGATAGTTCCTCGACAGAAAACACTCTATTGTTTAAATAGAAAACGGTAATATAGCCAATCAAATTCACGGATTCACAATAGACTACGGAAAATTTATACTAAAACGAGTTAGACAACTTTTCTGTGTTTCTTTCCAAGTTCTAGAAATACTATTTTTAACTAGCCTGTACACATCAACTCCTCCCATCCAAAAAATCCGGGAGAATCAACGCGCCTATAATTTTCTTTGGGCTATTGTCTAAATACGATTCATTTTCATGAACTCATGCATGTACTCGAATATTAACCAGAGACCATATCATCGCAGTGTTGTTTATTCCAATTTTAAAATAAATATCCAAAAGAGTTTAAATTCTAGGTAACATACTGCATCTTGTTTTTAAATACATAGTTAGTCAGTGCGCAGGCACACACCTGACAAACTGACCGCCTCGAAGAGAGCTAACAAAGAAACAACCGGGTCCATTTAAGGTCAACGGTAAGTTTTCTGGCATTCCCTGCACTCACTTCAGAGACGTTTTCTTCGGGCAACGTTCCGTCGCGTTACTCCCTGACACACCGCGTGCTGTACGATGCGCAACTCAGTAATTCTAAGAAAAACAACCATGTATGGTCAAAGGCAAGTTTATAGCTCGGATCTTTCGTTCCTGTTTCACGTCAACGGCAAGTTTCTGGCGTTTTCACCGCACTGGATTCAGCGTTTTCGTTCGGGTCACGTTTGTCGCGGCGTACTCCCGACTCACCTCGTGCTGTACGATTGCGCGAAGTCAGTATTTGAAGACAACATCCATGTATGGTTAAAGGCAAGTTTATAAGCGGATCTGTCTCCAGTTCAACGGCCCAACGTGGCAAGTTTCTGGCGTTCACCTGCACTGACTCTGCGTTTTCTTTCGGTCACGTTTGTCCACGCGTACTACTGACACACCTCGTGCCGTACGATTGCGCAAGTCATTATTCGAAGAAAACATCCATGTATAGTCAAAAGGCAAGTTTATAGCGGATCTGTCTTCCTGTTCAACGGCAACGGCAAGTTTCTGGCGTTTACCTGCACTGATTCGGTGTTTTCTTTCGGTCACGTTTGTCGCACGTACTCCTGACCACACCTCGTGCTGTACGATTGCGCAACTCAATATTCGAAGAAGACATCCATGTATGGTCAAAGGTAGTTTATAGCGGATCTGTTCTTCCTGTTCAACGGCAACGGCAAGTTTTCTGGGGTTCACCTGCACTGATTCAACGTTTTCTTTCGGTCACGTTTGTCGCACGTACTCCTGACACACCTCGTGCCGTACGATTGCGCAACTCAGTATTCGAGGAAAACATCCATGTATGGTCAAAGGCAAGTTTATAGCGGATGTCTTCCTGTTCAAAAAAACGGCAACGGCGAGGTTTTCTGGGGTTCACCTGCACTGATTCGGTGTTTTCGTTCGGTCACGTTTGTCACGGTCGCGGGTACTCTGACTCACCTCGTGCTGTACGATTGCGCAACTCAGTAACAACATCTATGTATGGTCAAGGGCAAAGTTTTATAGCGCATCTGTTATTCATTATTTCTTCCACTTTTTATGACGAGTTTTTTGTTTTAAGTCAAACAGATAAGGAAAATGATTCTGAAATGTAGCTTATTTCTTCTGTGCCCTTTTCTCGGGTTCTCTTGTTGTTGCATTAGATGAGAAATTCTACATACTTTTGGACCAAATCCACAGTCAAAAGAGCATTACTCGTAGACACTCACAGCGCACCAGTGCAATCTAAATGGCTCACATTTTAATGATCACTTCACACTCTCGCACAGGGGACAGTAACCGTATAAACATGGAGTGTTTAAAACGAGAGGGAGTTGAAAGTAACCTAGTACTTTCACGAAATCGACGTGTTGAAATGTAACGAGACTGCGTCGAGTAACTTGATGACACACCAAGAAGAATTAATTGTTTCCTAGGGTCCTTTCTCGCTCCATGGTGTTAAGAAGGCCCTGCTAATAACGTCACGGCTGTTTAAAGATTGCCGTTTGTAAATGGTCCAAAGTACAACATTTATGAAAAAAAAAAATTGTGTTTCAATCGAGTTACAGAAACACGAGTGGAAGTTTGGCGGAACGAGAATGTATCCACAGCTATTCAAGTTCACCCAAACTTTCAAGAGTGTTTCGATCTATAACTCGTTCTATAATTCAACAGCCCAAAGAATATTTAACAATTGGAATACGAGCCCGAGTTTTCTATGAGCAGATAGTCAACGAGGCGCAGCCGAGTTGACTATCGCTCGTAGAAAACGAGGCGAGTAGTCTAATTGTTTTAGTATAAATTTACCGTAGTCTCATTGCATAAAAAGAAAAAAATGTCAAGTAACGCGTAGAAAAGAACTGTTTTTTTTTTTGTTACATCAGGTTCAAACGTGATGCGCGATATGCACTGCGTAACTGTTGACTATCAGCAGTTATAGTTCACCACTAAATTTTCTCCGATTCTTATTGGCTTAAATTGACCACGTGGCGCGATAGTGTTCATCCGCGGAGGGCCACTATCAGCCCATAGTGCTCGTCCGCCGAAAATACCCGGATAGATAGTAGTCGTCCGTGAAAATTTTGCTGTAAACAAGCGGGTTTCGTAGAAAATAAATAACTAAAATTGTATTAAGATTTTTGTCTGTTTTCTTTTTCAAATTTTATATTTGGCTTTCACGGCTTTCGTCTCGAAATCTTGAAAATAATTCAATTGAAGTCTATATTGATTTTTGAACTAGCGTGCGGAAGAAAATTTAGTGGTGAACAATAAAGACAATAGAGTGTTTTGTCTCGGAACTATCGGTCTGATAGTTGCCCCTTGGAAATTTGATGTTCTTAAAACTAGCATATTTGCCCGTCGAAGCTTCGCTTCTCGGGCAAATATTTGTTTTAAGAACATCAAATTTCCGCGGGGCAACTATCAGCCGATAGTTCCTCGACAGAAAACACTCTAATTGTTTAAATAGAAAACGGTAATATAGCCAATCAAATTCACGGATTCACACATAGACTACGGAAAATTTATAACTAAAACGAGTTAGACAACTTTTCTGTGTTTCTTTCCAAGTTCTAGAAATACTATTTTTAACTAGCCTGTACACATCAACTCCTCCCATCCAAAAAATCCGGGAGAATCAACGCGCCTATAATTTTCTTTGGGCTATTGTCTAAATACGATTCATTTTCATGAACATCATGCATGTACTCGAATATTAACCAGAACGACCATATCATCGCAGTGTTGTTTATTCCAATTTTTTAAAATAAATATCCAAAAGAGTTTAAATTCTAGGTAACATACTGCATCTTGTTTTTAAATACATACATTTACAGCTACGAAAACGGCGTGCAGTGTCCATCCTGGGGCTTCTTTAAACGCTCGGCAACTAAATTCTCCTTTCATTTCTCGCGTATTTCGTCCTATTCTCTTAGAGGAACTTTCGTTTTTGGTCTCGCTGCTTTTGATTTCCCGTAATTTTCCGGTTACCCCCTCTCGGGGTCTTTCGTAAAATTTATCGTATTTTTTTTTAAAGAAAAGATGAAAGGAAAGAGCAAGTTTGCACAACCACTACTGTGGCATTTGTCCAAAAATATGTAGAATTTCTCATCTAATGCAACAACAAGAGAACCCGAGAAAAGGGCACAGAAGAAATAAGCTACATTTCAGAATCATTTTCCTTATCTGTTTGACTTAAAACAAAAAACTTCGTCATAAAAAGTGGAAGAATATGAAAACAGATGCGCTATAAAACTTGCCCTTGACCATACATAGATGTTGTTACTGAGTTTGCGCATCGTACAGCACGAGGTGAGTCAGGAGTACCCGCGACCGTGACAAACGTGACCGAACGAAAACACCGAATCAGTGCAGGTGAACCCCAGAAACTCGCCGTTTGCCGTTGAACAGGAAGACATCCGCTATAAACTTGCCTTTGACCATACATGGATGTTTTCCTCGAATACTGAGTTGCGCAATCGTACGGCACGAGGTGTGGTCAGGAGTACGTGCGACAAACGTGACCGAAAGAAAACGTTGAATCAGTGCAGGTGAACCCCAGAAACTTGCCGTTGCCGTTGAACAGGAAGACAGATCCGCTATAAACTTACCTTTGACCATACATGGATGTCTTCTTCGAATATTGAGTTGCGCAATCGTACAGCACGAGGTGTGTGTCAGGAGTACGTGCGACAAACGTGACCGAAAGAAAACACCGAATCAGTGCAGGTAAACGCCAGAAACTTGCCGTTGCCGTGTGAACAGAAGACAGATCCGCTATAAACTTGCCTTTGACTATACATGGATGTTTTCTTCGAATACTGACTTGCGCAATCGTACGGCACGAGGTGTGTCAGTAGTACGCGTGACAAACGTGACCGAAAAGAAAAACGCAGAGTCAGTGCAGGTGAACGCCAGAAACTTGCCGTTGCCGTTGAACTGGAGACAGATCCGCTATAAACTTGCCTTTAACCATACATGGATGTTGTCTTCAAATACTGACTTGCGCAATCGTACAGCACGAGGTGAGTCGGGAGTAACGCGCGACAAACGTGACCGAACGAAAACGCTGAATCAGTGCAGGTGAACGCCAGAAACTTGCCGTTGCCGTTGAACAGGAAGACAGATCCGAGCTATAAACTTGCCTTTGACCATACATGGTTGTTTTCTTCGAATACTGAGTTGCGCAATCGTACAGCACGAGGTGTGTCAGGAGTAAACGCGACGAACGTGCCCGAAAGAAAACGCTGAATGAGTGCAGGTGAATGCCAGAAACTTACCGTTGACCTAAAATGGACGTTTTCTTTGTATAGCCTCTTCGAGGCGTTCAGTTGGTCAGGTGTGTGCCCTGCGCCCTGACTAACTGGATGCCTGGAAGAGGCTGTCTAAGCTTCTCTTACAGCGGGGCCATGCTATGGAATAACTTGCCCAAAAACTTAAAAAATGCTGCATCCGTTGAGCATTTTAAGCGAAATATCAAGAAGGTAGCTGATATATCGGATTCCCACACGGCAATCATGTAAAGCAGTTGTAATTAGTTTTAGTTTTTAACTAAGCTTAACTGATGATTTTCCGTGTTTAAATAAAGATTTACATACATACATACTAAATTGCGCAATCGTACCCTACGTCAGGTGTGTCAGAAGTGAATGAATTACGTGAGTAATACGAAATTAAAGCCCAAATTTGGCTGTAATTTTCGCATAAAGATATCATTTTTCCAATTTTTGAATAATCCAGGTAGTCCTATAATTTGTCTGTTAAAAATTTAGGTTTTTGGTCTTCAAATGTTTACTTAGCGTTAGTATATTACTTCCTTTTTGTTATCGCTGGACGCATTAATCGCCTGCTTCCGAGACTGAAAAGTTAATTAAGGGGGTAGCACAATGATTTTTTTTCGTGATGTATCAGTTAAGAAGACATTTGAACAGCATAACTTTTTCAATCAAGCGTTTTGTTCTTAATCAAGCATATATGGGGCATTTGACGGCAAATATTGGCTTGCCCATTAGATAGTTGACGGTAAAAATATTGCGTTTTGATGGTTGACGGTTAACCCCATCGAGGTTCTCAAACGTGGCCAATAGAAAAGCCAGTTTAGTTCACGTGAGCCCCATTCTTAAAGGATGTTTTTCCTTCAATGCCAAGTTGCGCAATCATACCGCTTTAAGAGATGCCAAGTTGTTCAAGTTTATCCGGTATTAGGTTGTCCAGTTGGAAGGTTGCGCAATCTTACTAACATAAAGTGTGCGACGAACCCGATTTCTCCAGCAGTCAGCTACAGACGAAAGTTCCACCTGGACTATTAGCCCACCTGTACTGACTGTAATTTCACCCTTGGACTAAGAATTGGTGTCGCATTCAGTTTTTCTTGGTCCAAAATGGGAGCATGTGTAACGAAAATAACAAGCGGAAGACGCCAGAAAGAAAGTCGTTTCGCGAATCGCGGTCCGGTAGCCAAAGGAAAACGCAAGACAAATATGAAGGCACGGATTCAAGAAACAACGAAGAAGGTGAAACAAGCAGCCAGAACAGCGAGAGAAGATCAGCAAAGACGACTCTAAGAGAATTGCAGAGGGATCCACCACCTGGATTCAGAAAGTTTGTGTCAGAGGTGGACTGGCAAACGATAGACGAGGAAATTGCCCCACAGCTATGGGAAGACATTTTAAAACCTCTTTATACGTTTTGTATCAGAACCTAGTAATACACTGGTCTTTATCTATCTTTATTTATTTATCTATTTATGAAGTGATCATTCAAAATGTGAGACGATCAGGGTAGATCGCACTGGTGCGCTATGAGGGACCACGAGTAACTCTCTTTTGATTGTAGATGTGGTCAAACAGTATGTAGAAACTTGTTTCTCTATAAGGGAACAACACGAGACGCCGAGAAAAGGGCACAGAATAAATAAGCCACTACATTTCACAATCATTTCCCTATCTGTTTTACTTTAAACGAAAAAGTCATAAAAAAAACTGAGCGAACACGAAGACACCCACCAAGAATTATCTAAATCTCCCGCCAAATGTTCAAGTAGTGCGAATGCATCCCATGACACCCCGCGAGCGTTTTCACCGTGACGTCAGAATATTTCTGATTTATTTATTGCTGATGAGGCCAAATACACTAACATGGCTCCGAGGCTTTCGGGACAATCGCCTATACTGAGGGACAAAAGAGATAAAGCATGGACCTTCGGAAATAGGCGTTTGCACGATCCTCTCATATGGTACAAAATAAAAAACAAGTGAGTTATAAAGTGGGTCATCTCTAAAAATATGTCAACTAGTACCAGTTCAGCTTGACTTTCCTTTGGTTAGAAAGTCCCACTGTGTAAATCATTCCTCCCACCATGGCTTATGCGATCCGTGTCACGCGACCCATAGGGGGGGGGGGGGGGGGGGGAGGGGGGGTCATCCTGTTTTTTTTTTCTTTAACAAGAATAGACCATTTTACAGTTGTCTGCTCAGTGACCTGGCCTTTGAATGGCAGCGAGGCTGGAGGTGACCCTGCTTTGATACAGACCTCTCTGGTTTTGTCATGTAAATACGCCTAGTTAGCATAAAAACAACTTGATTTACACAACAAGAGCAGTGAGGTCTGTATCAAAAAAGGTCACCACAAGCCTCGCTGTCATTCAGAGGCCAGGTCACTAAGCAGGCAACTGTAAAATGGTCTATTGGCACACATTTGACACAATCGACAACAAAGGTTATTCCTTTCCGTTCCAAAGGAAGAAAACTTTTCGAGCGGTAATAGAAAAAAATACACTTGACTGGTGTACAATGGAGATGACAGTTTATATATTTTAAAAACGGTACAAAAGCTAGCGGATTAAGCAAGAAATCCCACGGCAGAAACTGATTCAAAATACAGGCGCTTTGTTGACATGCTGGTCTTCAAGAACAACAAATGGCCAACTTGTGTCTACATGATTAAAAATAAAGCACAA
>JAHPZR010056318.1:25000-55859 GCA_019787425.1 Platygyra sinensis
GCAATGAAATGTGAAATGTGCCACCTCTAGTTGCTCTCTCGCAAACCCTGCTCTTAATCTTCACGTTGATTATGTACCTTACGGTAACGAATTAGCTACTGAAGTTGGCTGCGAGGCAAATCTGTACATGCTCCTTTTCAGTGACCCCGTCTTGGCCCTGAGGTGCTTCATTTGACCGTGACCGTCTCATGGGACCTGGTGCACGGGAAGGAGCCAGAAAAGCCATTGAAGATGCTCGTGGAGATGTGATATATGCTACTAAGACACGCGTCTGTCCATTAGAACAAAGGAGAAAGAAATCATAACTGCTGCAGTTACTGGTCTTAGTGGCTTCGATAGCTGTCATCTCGTGAGTTTTTTTTTTCGCAAAATTTGATCGATTTCGAAATTTTCAGATTAATATTTACTCACCGAATTGAATACCGATGTCACCAAAGATTATCATTCCCATCCGCTACATGAAGGGTGTAAACAATGCAAAAACTTTCTCAAACATCGAACAATTATTTTGCTCAATCTTGTGCAATGTATTCTGATTTAAAGCCACTTTACCTCCACCTAACGGGAGTAGTATCCTACAAAAAGAGGTGAAGTAGTGTAGAGTGAATACACTCTTTTTTTTTCATAAGAACGTCAAATTTTGGAGCTAAGGTTGAACGTTCCTACATTTTTTTGCGATCTGAGGCTGAAAACGTTCTTAAGATGTTCTTAAATTTACATGGTATACTTTGTATCACCTGATGACTGTGATGATGTGGAAGTCATTTTGGAACAGATATAACTGAATAAGACTTGCTTATTATTACATGCAATAAGAAAACCATGGTAAATGTTATACAAAACATACAAAATAAAAACGTTTTTAATCGACTCTCAGCCTGATGAACGTTCTGACTTCTTACTCAAAAGGCTGCCGGAGGGGTGGGATACAATGGTCCCCAACCAGTGGCGGATCCAGACCTCGAGGGAAGGGGGGGAGGGGAGGGGGGGGGGTGATTTACTTGCCCAGCTGGTTTTTCTCCCTTTTGTCATTTCTTCTTTTTTTACCCAAAATAAGGGGGGTCCGGCCCCCCGTACCCCACCCCTACATCCGCCACTGCCAACCCCTACTAAGGAGAAGCATCAAGACAACGACACACAGTGACATTGATTTTATAGTTGTTCAGTTTTGTTTTACTCCAAAAAATGGAAACTGTAAACACGTGTAAAGGCCGAAAGGAGAACAAAACGCTACTCTTAAGTTTTTCTCGACATTGTTGCAGACAACAGTCGAGCTGATTGTTCATAATGTTGTGTTTGGAACCGTTTGTGTCTCCTTTACGATAGTAACAGCTTACTGAGAAATATTGCGGGTAATAACAGGTGAAAAAATTCCTCTAGAAACAGTGTTGAACACCTTCGATAAGTTTTTGCAAACGCAGGCGAAATATACAAAGCGCAAGGTGAAGCTATTATGTACAGCTTCAAGATCAGAAATTCAACTCACTTTTTAGAACGAAAACTCTTCACAACTCTTGGGCGATAATAATTCTAACACGGCTTCGATCTCTCCTAGCCTGCCGCCGATACGGTGCCCTGGGTCGCTCACTCAACTGAACTACTGGCTTGTCACGCACCGCCTCTAGCATAAAGATTGTGTGACTTGCCTGAGCGAGAGGCGGCGGCACCAAACAAGCACTTATGACTGGTACCAAGCGAAGCAGTGAGTTTTGTTTCCCCGAGACCCTCCGTGTTTCACGAGGTCGAGGGGAAACAAAACCCACTGTTTCCCGCGAAACCAGTCTTTAAGTGTTTTCAGTGTTATACCTCCCAACTCAAAAACTAGAAAAAAACTGCGAAGAAATCGTTTTTTTTTTTACGCCGGCTGGCTCACAAATTTGCCGCGGTTTCAAGGAGCAGAACCTGATCACGTGTGAATCGAAAGTTCAAGTTTTTGTTTCCCTAGGGAGTTAGTGAGTTTTAAACCACGACACGTGACGCGGTCTCCTCCAATCGGAAAACGTATTTGAGTTGGGAGGAAAAACAATAATGTTTGTAAAACTCAATTTTGATTCTACCATTTGAAAACCATGAGTGCGAAGTACAGTCCATTTAGACTCAAGATTTTGAAAATTTTCTTCCCTTTCTCACAAAAACATAAGTTAAACTGGATAATTCTACATTCCTCCTGACTTCGGGAACTTCAGGCAATTGTCAAATAAGTCTTTTCACTGATTCCTCTCCGCCAGTATCCTTGTCCTTAATTCTGTGTTCACGATTTTTTACCTACAAAGAACAAGACAGACAAGCTTGAAACTCGTGCGTAAGACTAATCTCTTTGTTAAACCAGAAGAAACAACAGAGTGAAGTTCTAAAGAGCGATTCATACTCACTTTAATACTCACGGACACCGTGCTGACAGTAATAACCATTATAACCACGAGAACACATGCACGTGTTACGTCTTATACACGTGCCGCCATTCCGACAGTTTGGAAAACATCGCGCTGCCAAAGGAGAGAGAGAAAAAAACAAGTAAATCAAAATATTTAGAGCCATCCCTGCTCCCCGATAAATACGGCAGTCAATACATTGTAATGGCGGGATTAACTTTTGTCTAGTGCAACAAATGCAGCCCTCAATCAGGAGAACTTATTGCTATTAGAATTCCAACAAGCCTGTTCTTCGAATTTGGGTGAAGGGAGAGGGGGTGGGGAAAAAGGGCTACCCCACCATGTTCACGGTGGGAGTGGGGTGTTCTGGTGGTGCCCGTATGATAAATGGGAGTTCCCTTGGGGTACTATACCTTTCTCGCAACTATTTCCATGCCAGCCGTAAAGACAAGAGCATTTGTCAGGTTGGTAGCAAACTCCGCCGTTCATACAGGGCTGGTTGCACACCGCTGAAAACAAGAGAAGAAATGAAGACGGTTAGAATCTGGCACTGATCAACATCTGTATCACGTCTAATTCCCGGAACGAACACATTGAATAAACAAAATTTGTCTCGTTACTTGCTGCCAAGAGGAAGACTTCCTGGTAATTATATAATTAGCAATTTTGAATGAATAATAAAGCAATAATTGAATTCGGCTTTCGTAGGATATGAAGAATTCTGCAGATCTCGGAGGGTGTTATCCACCTCGGCCTTCGGCCTCTGTGAATAACACCCTCCTTGATCTGCAGAATTCTCCATATCCTACTCCACCTCATTCAATAATTGCTAAATATCTTTACCCAGCATACCTTGTTGGCAATATTCTCCTGTGAAGCCTTTGGCGCAGCGACACTTGTTCGGTCCCACGCAGACGCCGCCATTCAGGCAAGGAGGACTACACGAGGCTGGGGACGAACGTAGAGGACACCGTCAAAACAGCTTATGATAATCGAAAAGGCAACTACAACAAAATTAACGAGTTTTTCACTTTAAAAAGTAATTGTACTATTTACTGGTCTAGTTAAGTTACTCACGTCTACAGTAGGGCGCTAGGAACCCTCGAGAGCAATGGCACACATTTGGTCTTTTACATTGTCCGCCATATTGACAGGGTGGACTGCATAACGCTATGATGAAAAAAAAACAAAAAAACAAAAATAAATTCGAAAGTTAATACACATTTAATGACAATGAGTTCTGAGAGTTGTGTCCCGTAGAGCTAGTCATTAGGTTTTTATACCTCATAACTCAAAAATAAAAAAAAATGCGAAAAAACATTTCTTTGACGTCGTCTGGCACACAAATTTGCCGCGGTTTCAAGGTGCACGACCTGATCACGTGCAAATTATAGTTGCTCTAGGGAGTTAGTGAGTTTTGACCGACGGCACAACATTAACAACATCAACAATCTTTCAATCCAACGCCTCCAATCCGGAAACGGGACTCGCGTCCTTTGTTGGATCAAAACTTCAAGCAAAAATATGGCAGGGTCCGTTGTTTTTTTTCCTTTAGCATTTACTCCAACTGTGGTTATTTCTAGCAAACAACTAAGCCGATTAATAGCAAGACCTAGCCAGCTCTTCTTATAACTTAGATGTTAGAAATTTTCCCACCAAAGGAATGTCTCTTCACCTTTCTCGCACTGCGTTCCTCCATATCCGGGGGGACAGCTGCACTTGTATGGTCCTACACAAGTTCCGCCATTATGACAGTGAATCTTGCATTCCACTGGAAAATATATAATCCACATCTTAATATTACGCTCTAAATACCAGATTTAACGTGCTCTGATTGGGGAGTTAATAGGTAAATTATAGTGTATACAGAATGAATGACCGTGTTATATCGGATTTATAATGAAGACTAGGCTTTCTAAAGCTGATAAAACAAGACTCCAATTCTTCTTACATAGAGCTATTATGTTTTCAGATACATTGGAGATACGATCGCTTTGGCCAATAAATGGTTAAGTATAATTAATGTATCCAGTTTTCAAATGCTGATTTTTATAATTACCGATATCAATAATTTATTTTTTAACGATATTTTTCATTTTCACTTTTCTAACTCTCTCCTCGCTAGAATACCCTTGAGTTTTCTAACAACCTGTTCGCTTATTGTTATTTCATTCATCAAGGAACTTAAGCCACCACAAACCTTTCTCGCAGACGTCGCCATGGTAACCAGGCTGGCACTGACAGTGATTGCGGCTGATACAGAATCCTCCATTTAAGCAAGGACGATCACATGTGGCTAAAAATTATATCAAATCAAACAATTTAACAATACTTGCCTCAGATTCAAAACAAATCCCACAATAAAAAACTAAAGAAAGATAACTTCTGTTTCATTCAGGAGGAATGGGGACCTGGGAACTCCCCTGGTAAACCGGGACGGCAGACAGACAGTTGACAGAAAATTTGCAGACACTGTGCGAGTTGTCTTGCCATCTCTGCGCGCCGCGCCGCTCCGAGACAAGCTGGACGAGATCTTGCTTGGTGAAATTCCTCCAATGAAAAAGTCACGCAGCGTTTTCTCTTTGGTAATCGTTGCCTACACGATTCTACTTTGTTGAAGGGGAAGGGGGTGGGGGTAGAAGTGGGGTGTGGTAACTCGAAGGAAGAGCTAGTGTGAGAGGGAGCGTGTCTTTTCGTACCAGGACAGTCTTGTAGATAACATTCTTTAACATCAACATTTTGCAGCGCCCTGAGACACTCGTCACTTGGCAGACCGTTTTCATCAGAGTAGCTGTTTTCCAGGTCACACATCATCACTCGTTTCCTCTGGCCTTTACCGCACGTCTGGGAGCACGGAGACCACTCGGACCAGGAGACTTCCACTACGTAAACAAAACCACAAAAAGCACATGATTGATGGAGTTCTGCAACGGTTCACTCACTATGTAGTTACTCATTCTGCCCAATGAACTAATGGATGCGTAACGATAATGTCGATGATGATGACAAAACATGATGACGATGAAGATGACGTCCGGGGAAGGTTCTCCCAGAGAAACTGGGTGGGGGTGCGCGGCCCGCTTCCCAAACCCTTACTCTATTTAAGACCAAAATTGAGATTTTCCCTGGCCTCTTTATGACCTGACCAAAAACTTGATTCTCTAATTAAGACCTGACTTAGGGATGTTAAAAACCCACCACGGCCACGCACAGAACCTCGTCCCAGGGTCTTTTCGCTGGCCAAGAAAGGGAAAAGGCCCTGGGGACGAGGTTGGCACAGCAAAGCAGCACAATAACTGTACATTTGATATTTTCGCGCCAGCGACAAGGCGTGACAGCCAGGCGTGACAGCCAGGGAAACTCTAAAATATTTTGCAAATGAATTTTTCTGACATATAGATAATTGCATACAAGGTTTTAAGTGTACACGATATATTTTTCAAAGAAACAGAAAGTCGAGTGCCGAGAACTTTATTATGCGGGAAAGAGGCGGGCAGGGCTATATTACCGGGACAACTTATCACCGTAAAAATGACTCCCCCCGGGGGGCTGTGCAAAGGCTCCCAAACAAACAACTAAACAACGCAAAAGCTGGGTTAATTTAGGGGGGAAAATTAAGTTGCTCTTTTGAAAAACACTTTTCAGTTTCGTGTGAAGCAGGCCACATGTTAAATATCCGCAAAAGGAAGATATTACGCGGTCTGTTTGATGGGTTTGCCAGTTATACGGAATGTTAGACGATGCAATGCTCCCGTCAACTTGTTTTCCAAATATTCCTTGCGACACAATTTGCCAGAGCCACTGCGAGAAACTTTTTTCTCTAATATTCCACTATCAAACAGGATCTCTAATCTCAATAGAGAATACGATAAACGGGCTCTGTGTCACTGAATGCAATCAATATATATGGCTGCCCGTGGCCAGCTCAACTGACGATTCCCCTGAACAAACCTTCATTTTCAGGATCGTCAACATAATTTGGCGTACCAGATCCTTCTTTATGATAAACGTCAGTGCCACCACCACCACTGCCTTCAATCTCATGTTTGTCAAGAAGCTGCAAAATAAGTCAAAGGTGAATAAACAAAAAACCAACAAATAACGTTATTAGGTGAGGGTGACACTAAACAGCAATGCTGACAAAGCTGTGGCCCTCATTTCCGGTTCGAATTGGAATTGGAGTGTTGATTAGGGAGGAAAACCGACGAACACAGAGAAAACCCCTCGGAGCAGGGACGAGAACCACCCACATGTGGCACCGGGTCCGGGAATTGAACCCAGGCCACCGCGGTGGGAGGCGAGCGCTAACACAGGTTAGCTTTTACGAAGTGTAACGGAAGGTAACGTTAAGAAGTATAATTGCGATATCTTGAGTTATTTTACGTACAAAATGAGTTATTTCACATATAAAACTACCTTCAAATTAGTTATGGCGAATTCAAGTAGATACCGTAGATTATGAGAATCATCCACCTTTTGATCGTCCTCGTAACGTTACTGACCGAGAAAGAAGTTCTCTCGAGGGGAATATTTGTAGAAAATGTGTCATACAAAGTGAGGAGAATCGTGAAGCTGAACATAAGCAGACTGACATAAGATTGAGTTTGAATATCGTAAGTACTCACTGGCTTGAAGAGTGGAGCCTCGCATTGATCTCTGGACGCGCCGGCGTCTGGGACAAAGTACACCTCGCTAACCTCAATCTGCAAAACACAAAGAGATCCAATGAAACACTCATTGTCTAAACACACGGAGCTCTATGCTACCACAGAGAGAGGAACAGCAACAAAAACAAAAAAATTACAGGGTTGAAAAGAAATCAAGATGGACTGGCTTGAATCAGATCAGATACAGCCCACCTTGATGACTGCCGTTATCGGGGCCGTTATTAAGTTCCAAGTCAGTTTGTCAGAGAAATCCTAAATCGTCTTTGGTTGCCTATTTGTTTGCTTATTTTTGGTTTCATGCTTGCTTGCTGGTCTGTTTCTTCGCTTGTGTGTTGCATAGGTACGTTTTATCTTCTCTGAGAGATTAATGAAACTGTTTGGAAATTACCCGCGCGCTCTGAACAAATAAAACCATGCCAAATCTAAAGTGCAAAACCGACCTACCAACGGTCGCATTTTAAGCTTCCGTCAGCCGTAATGGCTAACAGAGGCACACAAGGCCGGGAACTCAGAAAGGGCCTTTTAACTTTCAGAGTTCGAATGAAAGCGCTGTAACTAAATTCTTTTCAAGACTTAAGGCGGGGTGCAAATCAGTGAAGGCTGTTTCGACGTCGCTTAACACGGCCTTTCTACCAATATCTCGGTCATGTTTCAAGGAACGCTTAATCTCTACCCTCATTTCATTAACCACTGTTTGGCGGTTTTGTTTAAATGTTTGGGTGATTTTGGGGAATTTTTGGAAAGAGATATTTTTCTCAAAGGATAGGTTAAATTGAGGAAAATATGAAATGTTCAAGATTTGATGGATTTGGAAAATTGAAATTTGAAGTGAAAAATTGGAAGACGGATAACAAACATTCCCCCTACCAACCTGGGGCTCTCTTTTTTTTTGGGGGGGGGGGGGTGGGGAGTCGACTGTCTGGTAGTGTTTCCAACCCATTTTAATCCTAACAATTCCCTTTTAATATCACTCCAAATTTCGCTCCTATCCAGGTGTACCCCCGCCTTAAGTTGGCATATTTACAAAAAAGGCATTTCCGTCTCTTCTACAATCAATCAATTTTTCCCTTCAACTTACCTCGTATCTCTCGCTGGAAGAAACAAGCCTGGATTTCCCAACATAAAGCTCACCCAACGGGTCCGGAATAAGGGAAAACTTTTCAAGTAAGTTCTTGGACCCAGCCTTCTTGCAGTCCCAAAAGACCGTCACGTTTCGTTCCTGGATACTAATGCCCAGCGTGTGCCATTGTGCCTTGCGCGCTTTCACAGCAAAGTCCAGCGACCTTTGAGTCTGGTGAAACGCCGAGATTTTCTCGAACTCAAAACTTATCAAATCTGGCTTTATCCTCACTCCCAAGCTCAGATGTTTGCGGTAATCGTACATAGCCACGAGATAGACGTCTGTGAGAGACATGGCGCGGAATGTAAAGAGAATTGAGAAGTCATCGGGAAAATAATTATAATAACGAAAAACTTTCGACACTGGTAGGGACACCGTGCGTCCGTTTTCCACTTTTATGATCTCGTTTTTAGAGGCGGGTGGATTTTGTTCCTCTCGAAGGAGCCTTGCTATGTCCTTTAAACCTACAAAAGAATGCAACATTTAAATTAAGATAGAAGTATTAAAAGAAAAGCCTGCCGTCGGGAGCTGACGGGAGCCCGGTCTACTCGCGCTCGAATTGATTGGATAGCAAGAGTCAGAAAACTCAAGACATTGTACGAAAATGTCATCCGCGTCACTGACTTCCATCCTCATCGTCTAGTTTTGCTTTTGTTTATTCTTTTCCCCTTCCACTTGCGTTATTAGTTTAACACAATGACTGATCTAACAGCCAGAAAAAGGCTTCATTTAAAAATACTGAAGTTTCCCTTACCATAGCACTCGTATTTGTTGCACGTTCTCGCCTCCTTTGTTGCGCCATCGCAGTCTTTGGCACGACACGCTCTGGTACGACTTTGATCTCCTTCGCCACAGTTTTTACTACAACGGCTCCAGCTCGACCAGGGTTTCCAACCTGAGTTTCAAAGAAGAAACTGTCATTATTACGGCATTATTCATTAACAGCGTGAACTCAATTAAAAAAATACTGAAACTGAAAGAAACTTGAGTCCGCTGCTATTTCTGCATTTCTCCACGAAACACGCACGAGGGCTCTCGAGGACACGCGATGACGCGCGAGACAATGATGTTTCGATTTCAATCGATCGCTGGGAACCTTTAGAAGTGAAAGCAGTTTTTGTCATCTGTACAAAATAAGAAGCATGTCAAGCCGTCGGCTTTGGAAGACTCCGGATATGCGTTTAAACAAAACCTTTAGAAGTGAAAGCAGTTTTTGTCATTTCTATATAGGAAACAGCTGAAATCTTCCGGATATTTACTTAACTGAAGGCTTAAGTTGCGTCTAATAACAAACAGGAAACTTTAAATCAAGTTACACGACTAAACACTTTGGTATGGATTCAATGTTGTAATACAGAGAAGCAAAATATGAAACAAACCGCGTCAAAACCAAGAGGGTTCCTATCAAGATGCATATTTATCGAAAAGAAAGCACAACTTTTTGTTTATCGTTTTCCTTGAAATGACAGCTTTAAACTTAGAATGAGGTCTGTTCAACTCCGTAGCACTGACTTTCTCGCAAGTGTCTAAAAAGTCAATCAGCTACATTACTATCACCTCGCGCTAGTTTCTTTAGCTGTAACCTCGCGTAATGCCCAAGTATTTCGGCTATTTCAGATGCGCAAAACTACCAAAAAAAATTCTCTACTAACTTCAAGCTGTTGGTAGGTAGCTAGAGAACTGACTAAGAAATGCAATAAGCACTACTTGAGAACGTCTTCCGAAGATTTAAACGACACAGTTAAGGAAGAAGGCCCTATTTAGCGTTTTTTCCGCGGTGGAAAGCAAATTAGATTATTGATCCTAATTACGCTGCTGGCGCAGTATCATGGAATACTCAAGTTTCCGCCAACAGATTTTCAACGCAGATTGAAAGACTCACGAGATTCTAATTAACATTTGGCAGCCTCTACGCCCAATTAGCACGACAGCGGTGACTGCGGATATCGCTTATCTCAGATGTTATCACGGGAAATCATTACTAATTACTGCCTGAAGTGAAGGTAAATAACTGGGGATTGTGAGTGCCAAGAGGGCCGGTAAATTTCCGTCAATATTTCTCAGCGCTGAAAATGCATATCTGTTACTGAAGCTCGCCGGCGGACGGCGAAAACGCAGTTTTTCCGTTTTAAACTGAAATAAAACTAGCTACGAGAGAGACAAAGGTTTTATTAAAAATACATTACTTGGAATTTAGTGATTTTAAGATACGAGCAAAGAAATGGTCAGTGGTATTGCAGAGCAGATTTTTTGAATAGGAGACACAGTGTTTTTATCAAGAATGCAGAATATTTATCATTTAATGAATGAAAAGGCGAACAAGCACTTATTGATCAATAACATGATTTGGAATACTAAAATCGCAGTTTTAGAGACCCGTGAAAATTCAAATCATGCAAAAGACTGAAGTCTGATTGAGTATGTGTGTGTCCACAATGAAGCAGTTTTTATTAAGAGGCAAGATCCGGTCCTCACTGTTAGTAATCGTTCCGTGACAGTACAACACAGCACCTAATCATTTACCTTGGTCTGCGCAATTAAGGTCGTGGGAAGGACTCGTTAACTAATTAATCGCTGAGTTAGGAGATCGCTGCACGCGACAAAACGTTTACGCTAAAACGCAATGATTTATGTGAAAAAATCACTAGGCTGGGCGATTCCCAAGAACACAAAAGAAGTGTATCGCTAATATCTGATTTTTAATTTCTCAAAACGGATTGTATCTCTGTACAAACTGCAGTCAAACCCCCGGGGGGGGGGGGGGGTGGGGGACTTGACCAATTTTTGGGTACAGGGGTGCCGCCGAGGGTTTGAAATCCTGACCCTGTTTAGGACAAAAATACGCTAAAAACCCTACCCTGTGTGGGGCAACAACCTCCACTATAAGACACTGTTTAGGACAAGCGACAAAATGCACGCTCTCTGGTTTTACAGGAATTTACACTGTTCAATAAGTCATTCAAATTGGAGAAATCATGCTCGGTGCGTCTAAAACCAAGTTGTTGCGTCTGTACACCTGAACTAAACAAAAAGCCGTCAAGCATTAAGCTCTAAATTAGCGTGGCAAAATGCCGTCATTGCATCTATAGAAAGGCGATTTTTTTAAAGGAAATCAAATAGGAATGATTTCTTCAATTTTTGTATAATGAATAAGAGGAACTTATTTTGGAGGTTAATTTCATTTTGATTAAAGCACTAATAGAACTTTTAGAGTGTAAAGTTGACAGTTACTTGTGATAATTTCGTGGCTAGTCTTACGAAGCTCGTTTCGTCCCGGCCAAGGGACTCATCAGAGACCTTTCTGCTTGGCAAACTCGTTGGGCATCACGCCCAAAGTCCCAGAGAAAAATATCCCTAAACAATATACCAGCGGGATCCCTCATGTCTGCGCGACACAGTGGCATCTTTCTTTCATCGCGTTATCCAAGACAAATAAAACTAGACTACCATATGTTGGTTTACTCAGTTCATATTGCACAAATCAGGAAAAAAATGCGTCGCTTTTCTGCCGCTCGATCGCATGCCCTTTCAACTTCTCGCAGGCTCCGGGTCGCAGGCTTAGAAAAGAAAGAGACTGCTCGCAGTCTGGATTAAAGTCTCTCGGCTCGTAATACCATACCCTGTTTAGAACAGGCTCTGACATGTTTAGGACAGAAGCAAGTCGAATTGTATACCCTGTTTAGGACAGCGAGGCCAAAAACCATACCCTATCCAGCGGCACGTCCCTGTATAGCCCAAATAAGGGAGTACCCCCCGGGAGTCAAACATTGCTGTAAACAAAGGGCGTAACAAAAGAAGTAGCCTGTTGAACAGTCTGTAGGCTATGAAGAATCAATAAGACTCCTTAAGGGCCTTAGTCAGCCTCCGCCATTTTCGATGCCATCGAAATTATTGATATTGCATGGTAAAGCGAACTCTTATTGTTTTACTGTAAACTGTGTTCCTGATGGTATGTTTAATTATCTTGAGTAGTACAGTGATTTTTCTTCGTTTCGACAGGCTCCGAATAAAATATAATAGCCAGATTCTAGTATGTAAACAAAAACAAAGGTGTGGCTGACTAGGGCCCTTTAAAGAAACTGTTCAGCTTTTTACTCAATTATTTTCCTCAGCAGCCTACTGTCGGTAAAATAAACGATGTATAACGCTGGTTCTCTAGATCGTGAATTCTTACAAGAACTAGAAGCTCGCATGTGTACCTGTCCTAAGGGAAGGTCACATTCCGCAAGTTCAAGATTCTTTTCCTTCATAGTCCTTCATAACCTCTTCGAGTTTTTTCCTTTTCGTTATAATAATTGGCTTAACTTCATTGCGTGTGGGCAACGAAAGAGCTTTCTTTCAAATGTTGAGACTTCGTCAGTGCACGTTTTCTTCCGCGTTTCTCATTAGCGAACGGGGTGAATTAACGACGCGAACGAATAAACAAATGAATGTGTTCTGTCTAAGCTCCCTTGGAAGCCTAGCCGATTTCCAAACACACTCCCGAATGTTCGTGAACACGCGGGGAAAAGCAAACATAATGATCTAATGCAAATTGCATTTCCGTCAACAATGATATCGTATCTAATGTAATGCCAAGCTCACACGGGGAAAGTATGATATGGTAATAAAAAAATTTGATAATCTTTCCAAGAAGATTGCCTCGCATGGAAAAGCAGCTTTTAAACAAAAATAGTTGGAGCAGTTATTACCGGCTTTAAAATGGTCCTCTTTGGGTTTTGTGTTACCAAACCACTCGGAAATTGCTGATAAAATCAGTAACCACATCACACCAGGCAACCCGAATTCCTTGTTGTTGATAAAACGAAATACTTCGGATTCGCTGATAAGAGAACCAAAACCACAGTCACTAACAGATAAGATTCTGAGAACATAACCTAAACAATGATTTATCATCCATTGAAAATTATCTCAATACGGAATTGAAGTCGGGTACAGCCGCTTTTCACTCAATCTCGAGGGCATTCGTTGAACTTGAAATGCGTTTTTGTGGATTCAAAATGCTCTGGAAAATATAATGTCGTTCTTGTTCTTGGTTCAATTCTTTTGTATGTTTGCCGCTGTTTCTTGCTGTAAAACTGCTCAAAACTTAAAGCATAGCCTTTGAATTCTTGAGCAAATCGCCATAGCCCCAATTATGCTGCAAACATGAACCGCTGGGTGAACAAGAATCACAGAACGTTTTAACTTTGCATACCAAGAAATGTTTGAGCAAAAAATGTTCTCTAGCTGGTTCAAATTTAAGCCCGAAATGAGCGGAAAGAAAAATCTTAGGAATCGATACACGCTTTATCCGCACTTTTTCCATTGTATTGCAGTTCTTTGGAGGGGAGTTATTGGCTTTAATTGAAAAAACGGCTCTAAATACAAGTTCTAGAAACAGCAAGCATTAGAATGTGCACGTTTTAGACAACACAGGGCTTCTTTCTATGGGTCTGTTAATTAGAAGTCCGCCCTTGTCCCAGATCAAGGGAAATGTCGAGTTTGCTACTTCGTTCTAGACGCCGAAAACAAAAGAAATGTTAAATTAAGAGCCTATTTAGTTTCGTTTATTTTTTTTAAAACAGAATGCGTACACAGAGTTCAAGATAAAAAAGGGTGGTTTCAATTTCCCGCCCAAGTTTTTCTAGAAGATTAGTTCTCGAAAACTTCAACGAGAGAAAGTAACAAAACTTAACGCACGGCATACGAAGAACTTCTCGTTTGTGTAGTTTTTCAAGTCTACCCTAAATCCGTTTTGTTAACAAGTCACATTTCTCGGAGCTCTTGAGGAGCTGAGATACCATACGGCTTTCATTATCTGAAAACTGAAGTGCCCGGAGTTAACCTGATCCCTATCATATCATTCGATTCAGGGATTTAGCCATAACTAAGATAACAAGCTCTGGATAAGGGTGTTGGAATCTCTGATATTAAATAATTTTGTCTACGATCTCTCTGAAATCAGTTAAACGTCTCAACCAAATTCTCTACTATCAGCAAATTTTGCCCATCTGAGAGCTACGCTCTGTTAGCAATGCGCAACTTCCAAGCTGACTCCATCGACAAATAAAGGTAAACAGCTTCTCAAGTGTCTAACCATAAAAAGACGAAAACTACAGGCTTCAATATTGTATCTATTCAATATGGCTTAATGAAAATCGTTTTGGAATCATTTCTTCACAGAACGGGAACAGTTCTCCATTTTCGCTCGAGTATCAAAGAAATTAAAGTTTTATGTTTCAAGAGGGTGGTTAAAAACCACCCCTTCAATAAAAAGATAAAACTCATAAATCTCCCTTACCATATTGCGGATTACACTCTCTAATTTACTCTTTCAGTCAAGGTATTAGCGGGGCCTGATATATTTTTGGCAATTAAAGATTTGGGGCAGAAGTTCCCTTCTATTCGCATTGTTCTATTTCAGGGCATTTCCCATAAAAGAGGAAGGGTGTTTTATCGTGTTTTACATTCAAGATGTTTGTGTAAAAATAGCGCATACTTGAGCTTCTGAGGCGCTGATAACTAAAAACAAGAAAACAAATTTTTCACCATTCTACAAGTTTGCTTCGTTATCAAACTAAATATGAATACTTTTGCATGGAAAGAAAGCACAATGCTATATATTCAGCTATAAAAAAAAATGCGTTCCGGTTTTGGGCGTTGTAAGAAATGCTAAGCTCCAATTTCTACAAGCGCGTTTTTTTTTTCGTTCCAAAATACTCTTCTTCATTATATCGGTCTGGGCTTGTTTACATGTATAGCGCAACTATCTTGAGCGACTTCTAAGTTCATGGAGTGCCGGAATACATGTAGCACATCATGAAACGTTGCTTGCATTCATCGATAAGCTGAAAAGATTTCGCAAAACCTTCATGAATGTCCCTCAAAGTTGTCAAAGTTACGAGAAATGCTTACATGAAATTACAGTTCTTGTTTATGTCCTCGCTAAAGTGGACTAATAATATAATTCCGTGGGGAAATGTGCGAAAACGGCGTCACCCGGCAATTTTACTTAGCAGTGGGTTCCGAGTCTCTCCGAGCAACACAAGACAGCCGATGGCTTAGCCCTGCCGAGTAAGCGGACAAGTTGTTCAACTTGGAATAGATTCCAATCCAATATAAAGAGACAAGCAATTGGAGTGTCTTCCTTCCAAAGGGAGATGATCTTGTTTATTCGTACCGTGAGATTTTCATCAGTGACCCACACAGAGAGATATCGGTGAAGTTTGAATGTTTGAATTTCACTTAAAATCTAAGAATGAACCAATTCAACAACAGGTGTTGTTAAAATAAACTCACGACTTCTAAATTACTTTTATAGGACAAGTTCTGAATGTATTCGTAACTTCGTCGAGGTAGATCTAGAATCCCCCGCAGAATTCTCTCTTTTTCAACGCTTTTATCCCAGAAATAACCTTTCTCTTGATCAATTGAAGAAATTGAAAAATTTTCAAGAAACCACGTCGTACTGCGTTTTTGCATTTGGCTTCCGTGATGCCCGCTACTGTGGCAGTAATTGGATTTGATTTTCATTCACCCTTTATCACGAGAAAACAGGTTCATACTCGACAATAGCTCTGAGCAAAATTGCTAAATGTGATTATAGATTGTCAATGATTCAAAAGAAAAAGATGAACTTGTCTTTGTTCAGCACATACTGATCATACACGTCTTACTAAATCGCCAGATCGCAATACTAAAATTTTATCCCTAAGTTTCCCCGGTAAGTTTCTAACCCACAATGATTATTTAGTTGTTGTTTGCGTTCATCAAAATCCGATCACCATAAAATGCGCTAATCTGTTTACTTTATGCTATCAAAAAATAAACATTCTGTTCTTGTGTAGTATATATAAATAACCCAAACCGCAGAAAAATTAGTTATTGTCAAGATGAACCTTCGTTAAGGTATGTCTCTAAAATGTTCGTCCAACCGGTGTTCTCATCTACATGTCATCGACTTTGGTACAATAGGTATCTTCGACGCATAGGCCCCCGGCAGCCGGAATAGTCTTTATGACCGACGCTTAGTCTGTTAGAAAAGATTATGAAGCTATAATTTTCTACTAATTCTGTTCATTAACTGGATTGGCAGATTCATAAAACTCCTCTAATTTCTCGATAATTTGAAGTCTGATGCCGAAATGAAGCCCGGAGAGTTTTCGTATATAAACCCTTTTCGGTTTCATAACCGCGCGCTTATCTTCAGCACTTACAAAGATCTGTAGTCTACTTCACTTATGTGCATAAATAGATTGAATTTCCTGCTATTTGAGACTATGGTATAAATCACTTCGATTACAGTCTACTTATACTAAAACTCTTCTAATGCCCTGTATCTTCCGCCATACTGCTTTGCTACGCATCAGCCCCGGTATCGATTTCAAAATTTTTCATCTTTTATCTCTAGATGGGCAGAATACATGTACACCTGAATTCCCAGCGCAGCCGATCCCGCAAAACGGACCGCAATCCATGATACCGGTCTTATTATCTCTAAAATTACACTCTTTAATGTCTTCTTTTGATTGCGTAATCGCACTCTTGAGAATCCTTCAAAGACTATAGAATAATTCATAATACGGTGGAACACGTATTTCTCAAATCCTCATTTTTTCGAACCTCCCGATAACCTGAACCAAAAGTCGCTTCTCTCTCCTCAGCCGAACATTGTAATTTTACCCCTTGGAGGTTCGGAAAATCGGGATTCCACTGCGTTTCACACTACCGACTGTCTTAAAAAACCTCGCGTTTTGTTGCGTTTTCCGATCACACCTTTTCTGTCCACATTACAAGATCTCGCGAGGAACGCACTCCAAGCTTGGCTGTCGCCGCGAAGGTGTTACCGCTCGGTATATTTGCTCATCACCTAGGGATTATACTAATAAAGTTTGAGTTAATCCGGTATGTTGTTAAAGAGGAGAGACTCTGTGGCACCACATTGAATGAAGGACGGATTACACTTCGCGCCCATTGCATTGAGAATAACATGGAACGCGCCATGAGTAATTTGGCAGTCACCGAAGTAGTCGGCGGTTTAGTTAACGCGAAATGAATCCGTAAAGAACGCTAAAAAATTCAATTTGGAGGAAAAGCAGAAAGTTGAGGCTAGCATACAGCCGAAGAGAGAAAGTTTTCAATCAGGAAGTCTTGCTAACAAAGTACGGTAGTTTGTTAAAAAAAAGTTTGCCAGTCAGACGATTCGTACGAAAAGACCATATCACAGCTGCTCGGATTTCCTCTAATTAAACGAACCAGGAATAAAGGAAAATGTTTCAAATTGTATCAGCGATTGTTGCCAAATAATGCATCGAAAAATTTTGCCGACCATTTCAATACTTTAGAGGCTGTTGTGGACAGCAGCGCTTGTGTGAAATAACTCAGTTCGATTGTTTTGGCTACCTATAAGCTACGGGATACTTTTGAGTGATCGATTACCTCTCACCGCACAAGTGAAACATGACAGTGCTCTGCGCCAATCAGATGTCAAGAGGATTAAAACAGATCATTTCCTATAAACCCGTCAAACCACCAAAGTACAAACTTTACAGAGGACCGAGGAACAATCGTTAAACAATTCCGGAAATCCCTGAAACAAAATAGCTCTGTCATTTGGTAATGAGACGCTTTTCAGTCACAATTTTCCCGAACGTGTGAGACACTGAATACCAGAGGCCAGAAAAACTGCTCGCAAAGTGGATTGCGCTATGTTGACAGCTAGGCGCGGGAGGCCGATTACCGCAACTACAGGGAATCGCGGGAGGGCTTTTACTGTCTCTTGTATTAGACAACAAGAGGCGTGAAAAATAAGCCCCCGATAACTGCTTTGATAACTTCAATTCGCGGGTTTTGCGGTTCAGTGTGTTTGTATACGCTCTGACCTGAAAGTTCAAGCAGGTGAAATCCGTGCGAGGATAATTTTCTTGCAAAAATGTGTTTCGAATCTCAACCAACATCGTTCACGGTCTTGCAAAACAGCACTAAAACAGATGTTGAGACGGGCAGTTTCACTGTTGCAGAACGATTTTGACAGCCCGAAAAAAGTTATTTATGACACGTCAAGGTTTTACTTAAAGCCGTCTTGATAAGAACACGAAACATCTTTGAGCGTATCAGGTATATCTAAGTTTTCCTATTGTTTTCGCTCTGTCAGTTCAAATTTGATTGCATGTCACGTTTTTGAGCAGGAACTCTGATACAGTCCAAGTGTAGCCATATCCTTTCCGTTCACGATCGATAAAGGAAATTACTGGTAAACTGAAACAAATCTTTCCGATTTGATACGTGCAGGAAACGTTGCCGTCGGTGTAAAAGTACATTACGAAAGCTACCTGTATTCTAAAACTAGAAAGGCAACATATTTTGTTTGTACTCTATTTAACGTACTCGCTCAACAGGGCTGTTTCTCGGAGCGTCAGCTAAATTTGTCTGCGTTTGACAATCTGCGAAATGATATTGTCTGCTAAGTTATTTTTGCTAATGTTGCAATGGGGGTGTCCTTAATGGTCAAAGATAAGCATTCTTTTGCGGGATAAATGAACAGGGTCGTAAGAGACGACAAGTAAATGAAATCTTCATGGCCTACTTACCCAATGCTTGTAATACATCGGCTTCGTTGCTGGCAGTAGCTGGCGCTGTCGCACCGAATATGTCATCGTATCGTGCAACGAGCGAGCGCGAGACTGGCTCGTACACCATAAAAACCATGTGAACCTCTCCTGGGTTAACGGGCGAGCGACATAACCTCTTCTCACCGAACCCGTAGACTTTCACCAGTGGTGAAGGGTGCATTTCTAGAACCTCGTCCACGATTCTCCTCCCTTTGAGAATTCTTCGCACCTCAAAATCGGCCGCGTGTGTTTGCGAGACTTCATCGTACGTGTACAGGTTCACCACTTTACCAATGAAAACCACCTTGACGAGCTTAGCGCGCTCTCCAGCGCCCAGTGGCTTCCAGCCATGATTGAGGATGTGAATACAAGGCTTTGAAAGCTTGGGAATTGTAAACAAAAACAACAGAAAAACAGCCGTGAACCGTGGACAAGAGAAGCCCATTTCTCGTCTTAACTCCGCAATTAAGGAACCAAACGCACTCACTGGCAACGGAAGCGATAATAAATCAACTCAGAGTGTCTTCTCAGTTACATCTGTGAAAATTCCGAATCCGTGGCGCCGTGATAACTACGTTCATTATGTCGGTTTCATTCATTCATTGGCATCCTAAAATGTTTACACGCACTGCCTTCGGTTCATCTGATCGGTGAGTTTCATCATGAGCCCGTGAGATAAACTGGTGAAGCGATCTGTACGAGATAAGAGTGTAAAACCTACAATTAATCATCAATTAGGGAGATTTGTTACTGACAGGGAAACGGCAGGCTGCAATTAATCGACTTTGTCCGCGCTGAAATTCCGCGCATTCGTGTGACACGATGTTTCGTTAGAGATAAACGGGCAGTTTTCACCTTTTTACCCCCAATTAACTCGAGTTTCACGCCACTGGCGAAAACCAACTTCTCGATATCTCGGCGTTCATTTTGATCCATTACACGACTTGTGATACTCTTGCAAATTAGCGCTTGCGAAGCCGGCCGAGACAAAACGTCTCTCCTTCAATACTAAACTACACACCTCTCTTAATCGTTGTTTTGAAACTGAACATCAAAGTAAGTTGTAATTTTAATTGAGTCAGTTAAAGTGTCTCGACCCGAGGTAGACCATCAAAACAACCGCTTAGCATTTAAAGACATCTATTAAGTAAACAAACTCATTCACAGTTTCAAGAAACTTACCGTTTATAGCCGAGTGGCTAAAACACGCGTCTTTTGTTGCGAAAAAAGTTAACTTGGTGATCGTGGCTGATTTTCTGAGCGCCGATCGAGCTTTGAGGTCACGAAAGTTCTGTTCTGTGGTAAATGTGCTCGGGATGGATTTCTGCCCCCTCCCCACCCTACCAAGTCTGTTTGGTGCCTACACAGATCAACAGCTGGCAAAAAAATTGCTATTAAACTAATAAATACTTTTCTTCTTTACTTTGAAAATAAACCCCTTCCGGATGTTTTCGGCGGTCGTTGAACGATGGCCGCCTGACTCTAGCTAGTTCACAATTAAGTGGCAGCTTTTCTTTGAGGGTGCTAAGAGCAACAAGCCGGATTTTGTTTGCACGACTCGTCGTCGTGAACGCACTTGACGCGTAGTGCAGCCGAAAACGCGCGTGCACGATTTTCGCGCGTGTAGCAAAATGTGTGGCTAAACTAGAACATTGTTAATAGAGGGGACTGGTTAGAAAGCCCGGCAAACATCAAAGAAACAAACAAAGATGCCAAGATTTATGTTCCAAGGTCCACGACCCTGCACATTCTCTTGTTTTGTCCTCATACGCTAAGCATGAATTAAGTTATCAACAAGGCTTTATTGGCTAGTTCCTCAGTGAGGAGTGAATAGCTATTGTGTTTTGTGCAGGGTCAAGACCAAAAAGAGAACAAAAACATGCAACAAAGAACTTTGTGAAGTTTCATAACCATTCTCCTTTATTACTATGACCGGAGTTATAAAAAAGGGACAATCTTGGCTACAGTTTCTTTTTAGCCTGCAGGACAGGCGTAATTTTTTGCGTATTTCAGGGGAACAGAGGCGAAAGCGAGGCGAGCACGTGGCGAGCGCGAAGCGCGAGTTACGTACGAGGGGAGGATCGCTCCTCCCCTCGCACGCAACTCGCGCTTCGCGCTCTCCTCGCTTTCGCTTCTGCTCGCCAGACATACGCAAAAAATTACGCCTGTTCTGCAGGCTAGTTTCTTTTAAACTAACTTATCAATCAATTAACTTTAAAGAGCCTATATTTCCTAAACAATAGAATTCATAACGAACCAGAAAAGTTAACGATATATATCACGAAGTTTATTTGTAATTAAATATTTCTTTCACAAATAGTCCATAACTCTCCACAATCAAGGATACTTTACGATTTTGAAATTAAGAAAAAAATGTACAAAAAAGTGAAGATTCGTATTGTGCCGTGTCGTCTTCTTTAACTCGATGCGCGCCTAAAGGTCCTTTATAACAATTTTCCCTGCGTTTTGTCTCTGAGATGTAAAGCAAACAAGTGGGGAGAATCAGAGAGAATCAAAAACTAAGGGTCTTGAATACGGGAAATAGCTTTCATTTGATTGATCAAAAACTAAGGCTTCATCCACAGCCCAATGTGTGGACATCATAGCTCAGATGGTAGAGCATCGCACCGGTATCGCGGAGGTCATGGGTTCGAATCCCGTTGAAGCCCTGATTTTTTTCAGGCTTCTTCTTTCCTATTGCTTAAATCGGAAAATTTACTGCGATGACCACTCTTCACTTTCATGATTAACAGTATTGCATCAAAATTGACCGAGGACACTCGCATTTCGGTGATCACAAACAAGTGGCGTTTTAAACATAGCCGAAAATTAGTTTAGACCTCTTGCACTTTAGATGCAGCATAAAACGACTGACGACATGCAGACAATGAAACTGGTATTAAAATTACGACTCCTTAAAGTCCACTTAAAGGTGACAGACTCGCTGATGACGGTGAAAAATGTAGTATAAATCCTGAACAGCAAAACAAACGACATCACATGAAAGGCATGTACATGTTGCACGCCGCTAAGGTTTCATCTTCAATCGTAAAGCTCTGAGTTCGAGTTACGTTGTAAAGCTTAACTAATAAACAGTACCACATGGAGGTACTGAAAGTGCTACTCAATATATAGCTTTGGATTAAAGATTTACGCCCGAAGCTAGGTTTCATCGATAGAGTTTGATGAGACAAGTTAAGTCAACAAACACTACGAAATGAAAGTACGACTCAGTGGCTTTCATTTGAATGGTCACACACAAGTGTTTCATCCACAGATTTTAAAGTTTAAACGCACACATTGCACGCCATCTTATTTGGGACAGACATGGCAAAAATCACAGTAAATATAGGAGGAAAATGGAGAATCTTACAGGTCTATAGTTTCTCCATATACCAGAGCTCATAAGCATTCTTAAGGTTGGACAATCTTGCACAGCACAATTAATAAAATGTACCTGACGGAAGTTTTCAGTTGTACGTAGTCTTCCTAGAGTTCACACAGTACGTCAGACGGTGAAACAACTCCTGGACAGCTCTCCTTTTTAAAGGCTTCGCTTTGGGGGTAAAGCTTAACGGTGTGTCCAAGTCATGTGAGATTTTTGCCCCTAGCTTAAAATTACAAGCTTATAAAATTAAGTGACTTGAGTTAAAGCTGCAGACACATGAGAAAGGATTTAACAAAAAATGACGACCACCTTAGAACTGTTCAGTGTGGCATTTTTGTAAATAGAACACTCATGCATAACTTGATCGGGTCATAATTCACAAGCACGTCATCTCCCATTTCGTCTGTTTTTCAACTGGTTAGCGAAACATCAGGAAATAAAATGTATAGTATACATTCAATTTCAAGGTTTAACTATATGACACAAAGACCATATAAAAACTAAATGTGGAATTTAAAAGGGCCTCTCGATTACTCGTATGAATGATATCCAAAATTATGTTTCAGAAGAATTTGCTTTGCAACTGTAAAAGGTTTCTAAGTTAGGGTGTCAGAATATTTGTTTCCTTAGTTTCAGTGGCATGCCTGTAAACTAGCTAAGCTTAGTGCTTGCATAGCTAAGTGCATGACCCACTATAAATGAGATTTACATTTGTTTACAAGAACTCTTTGGCACCAAAACTGCCCTAAAGCAGTAATTGACTTAAGGAAATTTAAGGAAAGTTACAGTAATTGACTTAAGGAAATAACGCTGGTGTTAAGAACTCCAAATTAATAACAAATAAGAAATCCAAATTTCAACAAACCGAGATAACTTAACCCGTTATCAAATTTTACAAAAAAACAACCTCCTCGTAAAATCATACTTTTAGCCGCGTCTAGCCAGAGAATTACAACAAAACATCGTAAGGTCAAATATAAGTTAGAATTGATAGACCTAGTAACCCGTGAAGAATCCCATATACATGAAAGAGTTGGGATGCCCGTCAGGTATAAATAAAAAATTCTGGTCGACGAAGCATCACTATTTTTAGCTACCAAAGTATCTTTTTGAGGTGCACTCGAAGAAAAATTAACAAAAAACGCTCTTTTTCCCGTTTTTAGGGTCGATTTCCGCCGGTCTCTTGAGTCCAGTCTGTCAGTGCGGGCTCGTTTCCTAAACAGCAAGCCAATTCCGTTTAAGTGGTATCTTTTAGTGGTCAAATAAAGCTCAAGCGCCCCCATCCCCCCTCCCCCCTCCCCTCTCCCCCCCCTCCACACACACACACACCTCATGGATTGGTCGCCTTTAGAGTTTTCACAAATTTTTCGACGAGCATCTAAGTGTAAGTGAGTTCCCCCGGGGGGTGGGGGAGTATCTAAGCAGACGATGAACGTGAGATTGAGCTAGGAAGTAAGCAAGAGCATTTTTCTATCGCCCTTGAACTTCTGGAAGAAGCACCCACTGTATCAGTTGTTTAAACAGCGTTACATAACACCTCCTCTCGGATATCCTATCACGACCATCACACATTTTTTCTCCGCCATGTACAAGAATTAAGAAAACACATACAGGAAAAGCGTTATGTTCAATTATTATTTTCTCTTCTCAAAGGTGCTTAAGATTGATTTTCGCGGGACATCCGCTAACAGGTAGTGGGATTGCCTTATAAGGGATAAAAAATGACAAAAAGTTACTTAAAGAGGTGTTTTGAAGAAATTAAACGAGCACCTTTATTTAAAAAGGGTGTTCCTTTCAGGACATATATGCAAAAGACCTGCTATCAGAGGGAGCCCTGACAAATAAAGAGTAAGAAAAATGGATAAATTAATTCACAAAATTAAGAATGGAATATATAAAAAAGTTAAATAGCAAAAAGAGTAACATTAAGTTGACAATCTCAGTGTTACATTTAAACTGAACTCACAATATTTAATCACAGAGCTTTTTTTCCAGCTATTGTATCGAAATATCAATTGTTCTTCAGTTATTTTTTGATAGCATCTGGGGAAATTTATGGTGCGTTGAAGACACGATGCCATAGTCGATGTCTCAGTTCATATCGGTTTGCTTGTTAATGTAGACCTTATTCCAAAATGGCCGCAAAATTAGTATTGTTTTGTTTACTTGCAAATTAGCCCTTGTTGCCTCGTTTAAGGGAAATATTCCTTTGAATTCCGAGTTTAAGAACGAGGCAACAAGAGATAACTTGCAAGAAAACAAAAGAATACTAAAGTGGCGGCCGTTTTGGAATAAAATGTATAGTAATATTGAAATGATTATGTAATATAGATCTGGTTGTATTGAAGGGATTTTACGCCTTAATATTCAGGGCTTATATCTTAGGATAGCCGAGCAGTATTGGCACTCAGACGAACAGTTTTATCTAATCGTCGAGAAATGTGCTCACTTAACGAAGGTTATCTTTGCTAAGATTACAATTAAAGGTATAGCAACTGTAATAGAGCGATATTTGGGACGTAATTAATATCCAATTTAATTGATAAGATAACGGATTTAGAGTCAAAGTTGGACTCCCAAACTGCTCGAGAGTCTGTTGCAAAATGTCTGAAGAACGAAAAACTTGAAAGAAGAGGTCGACTGATATGTATGTATGTGCAGACATTGAAATATGTAAGAACGTTCAGTGCAAAGGGCAAAGTGCAAAGTTCCCAATATGATCTAGAAAAGATATGTCGTCTCGTCTCGTTATCATTATAGGATCTTCAGTATAGGGTTTTGCTTTCTGTTATGAATGTTTTAGATAGACGGAGTTGCATGAAAGCCGCAAAATTACGTCCATCGATTGCAGTAAGGCAAGGCGATCATTTGAAACAACAGTGAATCATTGGCATTACGGAATCGCGCCCATTGAAACACGTCGATTGAACATGCAAATTAGCTTCCGAAAAAGTTAACAAGGCATGCGTAACTAGATGCAGAGATGCTCAGAGATGTCAATCATTAAAATCCCGAGTGTATATCAATGTCAAAACCATTGTTTCCGAGATTTGCTTGCGAAGAGCCGAACTATTCATCGTGTAACAATAGACGTAATTAGCAAGTATTAGCAAGGATATCTCGATTTAACCGCTATTGTTAAGAACTACAGCACTTAAATTTAATAAACTTAAAGAGAGCTTTGCGCAAGCAAGTCAATAATCCATAAACAAGTCCATAAACTTTTCAAATTTCTTTATACTCTAGAGACATTAGCGAACGTATCAATCGGCTCAAACGCGCATACGATATCGCCAAATTATTAACAAATAACAGAAAGCGCAGACAAAATGCGCACCTAATTTGTTTCTCAAAACAAGTCGACATGCACAAAATGCCAAAAATCAGCTGAGAATTTACTTGCCATTTTCGCCTTTATACTCCTTCTGTGAGATCCAGTTATTTATCGGACAGCGTGATAAAAACTTGCAAAACGCAGCACTTAAAGCTATTCAACAAAAATGACTCCTTTCAGAAACTATGGTTTTATCGACTCCCAGAGCCTCAGTAATTAAAAAGCTGCTGTATTCTCTGTTGTTTCTGTTAATTCCTAAAAGCGAAACAATTGATTTAAAGTTTATTTCAAAGTCAGCGAGCGATGAAGGACTTTCTTCGCGTTTCACTCGCAAGACTAGTATCCGTTGCAACAGACAAGCCAATAGCAAAACGATCTTATGTCATTGTTTTTAAACCAATCATAGAATTTGTTATAACCGGGTGATGAAAGAGATTCTAGTAACCATAGAAACTGCTGATAAAACTTGTTTGGTGTCTGTTACCTCTCATTCATTCATCGCGTGCAACACGACGAGCTCACTATGTCTTTTCAAAACGGTGAAAACTGCGAAGGTCTTCATGAAGGCAGATGGTTTGCTTGCACCATCCTAAGTCATGAAGGCGAAAAGTATAAGGTTACCTTCGAGAACTGGAGCAGCAGATTTGACGCTATCCTCCCATCCAACTGCATTCGTCCTCGTTCCCTCGCAATCGACTGTCGGAGCAGAAAGCGCCAGAGACCGACAGTAAACTTCAGCAAACTGTTTCCCGAGGACGGCATAAATGTGGAGGTGGATGGAATGAAGAAGCCAGCCATCGTTAAAATTATTGATCCGTTCACGGAAATTCTGACTGTGGAGATCGAGAATGAGGAAGTCATGGTGCCATTTAACCGCGTGTTACCTCGTGACGAAAAACCCGCGTCCCAGTCTGTAAAGAAGAGAAAGCAAGTGGTATCGAAACAAGCCTCTTTACAAGAACTGGTAACACCGACAACCACACCGTCACCTGCTTTGCCCAGTCTGGAGTCCTACATAACGCCACAGTTCTTCTTGGTCGTTCGCCCAGATGGTGTTGAGATCGGTTGCGGTGACCTCGTGACAGTTGCGCCTACCTGTACTGACTTAGCATTCATCATCGTCGAGATCTATCAGCAAGACTTGCGCGAGATGATGAAAGCCCAGAAGTGTGAATTCTCCGATGGCATGGTCGCAAAGTTGGATGAGCAGTTCAATTTGACGTGTCCGGTTACTTCAGTACACAAGGCAGACAGCAAAATCTCTTCTAACTTCACGAAGACTGTGCAGGACATCCGGAGAAAAGCTATCCTACGATGTGCAGACTCGCAGAGGCAGAACGCTGGAAATCGGGAGTATCAGCTTCAGGTCAGAAAACACGAGTTGGCTGCCAAACTACGAGGGGAGATCAGGAAAGCCATGACAACGAAGGCAGCTCGCAGTTGTACTTTGAAGATTGGACCAGCAAACCTGGCCACAGACCTCGAGCTGTTGTCGTTGACACTGGAGAGCGGATTCAGGACAACTAAGTCGAAGAATAATCTTGCTGACTTCGATCTCCTCCTTGGAAGTAACTGGGACGTTAAGAAGAAACCAGATGATCACTTCTTTTACGTCACTTACGCTGAGTTCGCCCTTGATGTTTCCACCAGAGCCCTGATTATGAAAATCAAGTTCGCCGAGTCCACCTGCGCATTTCGCCCGGACAGCTACCGTGCTGACACTGCTGCTGACTGCTGCTAGAGAAAAAAAAATCCTGTAGGTCGGACTGAGTTCGACATTGCACACTACAGGTAACACCAAAAAACGGCTCCTTTAGGAGCCACCATATCTAATAAAAGTCATGGCCAATGAGATCAATCCTGAGTTCCCCAATCCCAATTGTCGAGTACTTGAATCCGTTCATTTTCCCATATTTCGTTTTAAGAATTCATAGTTCTTTTGCAAAAGCAAAATGCTATTAAGCAGACAGTTTATCCCTATCAGTCAAGTTGAAAAAGGAGAAAAATAAAAATTGGAAGACCATTTTTTAAGATTTGGACACTTCGTGACATTCTCCATAACGTAAACAAGGGCTCATGGTATCTAGGTTACGTCATGAAAGGGGAATGAAGTGTCTTTGAATTAGGATCCCTTAATTATTTTTAGCTGCTTTTCTTTGCCCAAATTTTGAAACTCTGATCTAAAAAAGGAAATCAATTTTAATTGCTTTAGACCCCCAAAAGCCTATAAGTTTAAAACAATCTGGCAAAAGAAGTCACAAACCACCCCATCAAGTCTATTTCTTCCCTCCTCTCATGAACTAAGACCTAAAACAGAAGTCTCCTTTTCATAATATTGAGGACTCTGAAATAAGCTTTTCATAAAACCAAGTCCCTGGAAAAATCTTTCTACCCCAGAAAAATCATAATTTTATGTCATCTTTAAAGGTAAGAATTTTTTGAAGATTTCAACTATAATGTATTCCTATTTAGTATATACCACACAAGTGAATAGTGCTTTTCGAGTGCGCTGATTGGCTAGCTTGGAGGTGATTAGCCAAGTATTCACCTCCGAGCAGCAGAACAAAAACAAAATGGCTTTTGTTGGTATATTGTCACAACTGAAGTTACTCTTTGGGCCGCTAGTTATTCAGCTTGTGTGGCATATACTAAACCAATAAAAATATTATTCACTTCAATGTTGGTGAAAGTGGTGGATAGTTACCTCCACTTTGGTGAATAATTGTTGATTATAACTATTATCAAGCACCATTTTTGCAGTTGACATGTTTCCAACACATATATTTTGTTTAATATTATACTGTCATTTACACTTCACATATATTTTATTTTAATTTGTACAGCTGCTTGCCGCTCTGCAATTTCTTTGTACAGTGTCTCTCCAGTCTTTTTCCTAACAAGTTGTGTCAGCCTGACAATATCTTCATTTTCCAGCTGTCCTTGCCATTCACCTAAAGAACTATTTTTGGTTGGTTTAAACTTCCGATCAACTGACTGGGAAATGCCATGGAGGAAGTCAATCTACAATAAGAGAAGGACTATAATTACACATTGTTTTTGGGCCTACATTGTAACACTGATGTCATTAGCAAGAGTTACCGCCATTAATTTGAATTACATGTTAGTCAACTAGTTCTGTGTTATGAATCAAAACATCACAGACATAAAGAGCCCTGAGTCATAGTTACCTCTTTTTAAATTAGTAGTTTAAATTAATTGATGTTATCAAGGGCTTGATTGTTTAAGGTAGAAATTTTATAAGCTAGGCTCTGTAACAGGTTAACAAAAATGTTTAATATAATCGGTACAATTGGAAAAATAGTTAGAACTCTTCAGAGTTCATTAAGTTTTCATTTTAATTTTTTTACCATTGCTAGTAGCAAACATTAAGTGTCCAGTAGCTAATGAATAAAAGAGAAAGTGAATATAAATTATCTACAAACCTTCGATCCATGATGGACATTTTTAGCAAGGTCACTAAAAACTCTACTCTGCTCCTTAACCCTTTCCCCCAGCTGAGTTGATCTTGAGGACTGGCCACTCAACAATCTTTCTACTAGGGTAGATGTTGCATAGTGGGTCCTTATGCAGCCGTGAAATGGTTGTGGCGTAGTTTCGGTAGAAATAACTGTGTTTGGTGTAAATGTGGTTGCAGTTGTGCATGTTATGTTGTTGCCTGTTCCCACATCTTGGTTTTCCTTTCCAAATGTTGCCTTTATTATGGTGGCAGTGAAAAACATACATAGCTGAGTCCAGGCAAATTGAATCTGATTTCTTGTTGGGTCTCTCAATTTAATTCCAGCAATTAATATCAAAATAAATGCCTCAGCAGAAATATAATCTTTACAAGTTTTATCCATGTAAATGTCAGTGTCTTGTAGACCATACAATTTGAGGAATTGCTCCAGCTGTTTAAACACTCCCCTCTTACACTGCTTTTCATTGAAATAACCATAAGGAGTAAGTCCCCTGCGAGCCTCAATAAATACTTTTGAACCAATAATTTTCACTGGAGCAGTGATAGGCCATCCATATTGTTTGGCATCCATGCCTTCCTTTCATATTGACTGTAACATTTCCTGCTAAAGAACAAGACACAAAATTAAAAACTTAAAGAGCATTTGGTTGACAATTATTTACTTGATTATTTCTTAATTCTCATCACCTATCTGCTAAACAATGTATCGATCTTTAAAGGAGAAAATATGTACTGATCACCTTTAGGAGTGAGGATTAAACAATGAAAATTTCTGTGTTTCATTTAATCTCCCCAAAATAGTAATAACATTATTATTGCTATCGAAGTTGGGTCTTGTAAAATCAAAATAAATTTGGCCACACTGATTTCATTCACTACGCATTTCAATTTCACCGTAACTTATTTTAATTAATCTTACACAATACAACAATGTTAAGAACGATCGAAAGGGAAAGATGAAAAGGCTTTACTGATCTGCCTAGCACGGCTTTTCACAAAGCCAAAAGTGGAGTTTACTCCTACATGTATTTACGGTCACACAATAGCGAAACCCAAAAGATATTCAACATGCTTGGAACGACAAACACAGCAGGCACGTTAACTGGCACGATCCCACATCAGAACAAAACTCGATCGATTCCCGATCATTTTAGCTTTTGTGATTTCTCGTTCAAAGTAATAAATTTACATTCGTAGCGTTCAAAATGCAAAGGAGGAAAAACAAGATGCAACACTCACCTCTCAAATAAAAATCCAGGGATCTCCAACAAGAGTTGACAAAATACAAGCCCAATGGCGCCGGCAAACCAGCTGAGTGATTGCTTTCCTCCGTAACACAGCTTAACGGGATTTAAATGTCGGCCACCGCAGACAAAGTCGAACGTTCTCGCTTCACTCTACGCGAAACAGCTTGAAATGTTAAAGTTCCCTCAGAACCGAGTACATTTCGACACGGCTTGTGTTTATTTCCACACGGCTCGTGTTTACTACCACACGGTGATCGCTTGTTGTGTCTTTTGAAGTGAAGTATTGTTCGCATAGTTTTACATAAGTGATCTCTGTTTCCTTCACAGCTGGCATTCATCGAAAATGAAGAAATATTTTGGACGTGCGAAGTTTGAAGTCAAAGGGAACCGAAACGGCGGCAAACCTTTATGGGCGCGCAAATGATTTTGGGTACCCCACTTTTTTCGGCCGACGCGTTTCAATGGGCGCAATTCCGTAATGGGTCAATTTGTTCAAAACAATGTAAGGCACAAATATTATATACATATATCGCTGCTGCTCACTCAAAATTCTTTTTAATTTAGAGATTTTATCTTAATTACTGCACAGTTGGTTCACTTCTTTAACTTAAAATAGAACAAATGTTAGAAGAACCAGGAGTTTGATACTGTTGATAAATTG
>JAHPZR010056319.1:0-10000 GCA_019787425.1 Platygyra sinensis
AGTTTCCATCGAATGATAGTGAATTATGTTTCGTTCGTAGATTGAATTTTAAAGTTGCGCATAATGACCCTTAAGGTGATTCCCGAGTCTCTACTGTGCACGATTTTTGCGTCATTAGCGCGCGCGCATGAGCGCGTGCACGTACAAAACGTAAGAGATTTCCCTAAGCTATGCTCGATAGCGAGATAAATCCTCTTTTTCTCTTAAACGAGCACGGTGACCCCACTTTTTATTTTATAAATTCAATGAGCAACAATATCCTCGATAACTGAGAAAAAAAATTGGCAGAAATCTATGGCTACTTTTTTGGCAAATGAAATAAATGCTACCGAGAGAGACATAACGGGCCTAACAGAGCAAGTCCAAATTATGTTTCCTTTAAAGGATAAAAATATTAATTAATAATGCAGGGTATTTGAAAGCCATTTTTCTGGGACGTAGATGAATAAACAATCAAAGAAAGTCGGACTCTGTGTGATATAACACGCTGCATTGGAAAATAATCGCGCTTATTTGTTGCGCACGAGATCACCAAAAGTCACCTTAATAACCGTATCTGTCAGCATTGTGGCGTGAAAACAAGCACGGTGACCCCCTCCTTTTATTACGTTTTTAATATCTCCTTGTCTTGTAACAACAGCATACCAAGTTTCATCGGAAATCTATGGCGGGTTCTTTTACTAGGGAATCACCTTAATGATATCATATCCAGTCAGGTGAATCAATACTTTACATCTGATTGTCTCCGGAAATTGGTCTAAGCCGCTAAAACTACTGATAATGACCTCATAGACCTTATTTTTAAAGAAAGCTGGCAATGCCCGACACGCCAACTACTCTCTCTGTTTTTCCCCTAAATTTTTGAATACTGTTTCAACTCTTTATTATTGCTGTAATATTTTAACCACCTGTAACTTTGGGAAGTAGAATATTAAATACTCTACCAATGTGATGGCTACAAAGAGGTCGTCTAACGATCAGTAAACATTTTTTGAGCTGGTTAATCTTTGATAGATCGGTCAGTAGGGTTAATCTTCTTTCCTTTATAAGAATATGTTTATAAGAATATTGAGGCTGAAATTTGGGAATTCATTTGATGCTGAGATTTTGTAAAGAATACATTATGCAGTGTGTGTGTTGAAATTACGTAAATTTCATACAATTAAGACTTCTTTGTACCTTATCTTTTGCCCAGTCACGTAGCATATTATTTTAATTTTCAAAACTTTCCGCCATTTTAAAACCAGCAGAGGGAAAAACTCTGTAATGATGACGTCAATCATACATCTGTCCTCTAATAGATCATAGGCAAGAACCAATCAAAATGCGAGAATAACTGGGTTGTTTATAATTATAAATAGATTTCATGCTGCCGTGCGTCTGTTCAGTAATAGATCATAGATGACGTCAAAATGTGGTAAGAACAAAAAAGTGGCACAAGAGGCGATAGCCGAGTGTGTCACTGATGTTTCTTAACTTCAACACTGGAGGCCATTCGATTCGAGTTAAAATGAAAAGAGCGTTAGTGACGGTGCAAAATTTGTGTGCCTCTGTGGTTAATGATTCTCAAATCAGTTTTATATAGTGTCGGAGAAGAAACTTCAATGCTTGCGATACAGTTTGCCATGAGCTGTAGTGAGCTTTACTTTGCTCGTTGACGGAAACGGACTGGAAACATTCGCGTCGGAAAGCAAGGTTATGTATTTATTTTAACTGATTTTACAAAGTGATGTTTTGATGTTTCATTCGGCCTGACATCAATCTGTGTCAACAATTATTTGAGACTGAGAAAGGAATTGTTTCTTACCATAGAGTATTTTGTGTGGGATCAGTTGAATCTCGCTCGACTGCTGAGATACAAAAGCATTTTTCTGAGTCATTCTCTTAAAGAGAAACGACGCCTTTTTCTTTCTTCTTTCCTGCTTCTCGCGTACCTATTCAATGCCTCAACAAGACTTTTTGGTACCTAGTCTTTCCGCCCAGATTGCGTAACTAAATGCTTAAAACGTTCCACCATTTTAAAACACACGGGGTAAAACTTTGTAATGATGACGTCAATCGTGTGTCTGTCTTCTAATAGATAATAGGCGAGAACCAATCAAAATGCGAGGATAATTTGGGTTGTTATTTAAAACTCGGTAGAAACACAGAGCTAGCATGAGCTGTTGACGTAATGATGGCGCGAGCCGAAGAGAAGTGACATTTTGATAATCAAAGCTAACAAGTTTGTTTTCCTGTTTTCGTGGTGGTGTTTTCTAAATATCTATCAAAAACGAGACAACAGGTTATGCCCCAACTTTGTGAAAGATGTTTACTATTCATGTCATTCAAGCAAAGATCCTCAAAATGGGTTTTTTCTCCCTGCGGAATCAGTAGTGATAATATATAGATTTAGCCAAGCCATTCAGCCAAGCCAAGCCGATCATTTTTTGTTACTAATGAGAATAATTCAACACTGACTGTTCGCAGCCTCTCTATTTACGCACGCGCGAGAAAAAGGGAGCGAAGCGGAGCGGTGGGTGGGGTTTCCGAGTTAAGCGAGTATCCCCACCTCGGCCTACCCATCTACCCAGTCAAGTCTCCGATTTGCGCTGGCGTCCTGTTCTCTCGCGATTCTATCCGCTCTGTGTTTTCTACCGGGACTGTTAAGACGAGAAATACCGTCTGCGATTTATAAACTTATTGACTCATTATTGTTTGCAGTTTTATATGATTGCATCATTGCATCATTTCTTTCATTTCTTATTCCCAAAGGCTTGGATAAATTGAAAGTATATAGCGGCATGGATGCCAAACTATGGTGTTCAGCTGGTTCCACCACCAGTGAAGGAAAATTCATGTGGGAGTACGAACAAAGCAGTGTATTTGAAAAAGTGGTTATAAAAGATGGGTCGAATTCAAGTTTACAAGAATGGTTTAGGGAAAAAAGATATGACAAGGATAAAGCGACAGGCATACTCGGTAATAACTTAACCAAAAACGAAAAGTTCTTTGGTAGAGTGAATATCACCAGTGATGGGAGTCTGATCGTGATGAATTCCACTGTGCAAGACAGTGGCAACTACAAATGTAGCTACAAAGGGATTACAGGACCGGTAAAGGAATCACGGATACAACTCACAGTCAGGCCCTTGAAAGGTAAGACGAACTTCAGTTTTGTAGCACCAGTCTATCAAGTTGGCGGGGGAACGACTATGTTAATCAGTCAGACTGGTATTGCAATTAATACATCAATCATGCAGTCAATCGACCGATCAATGATTCCGCGGTTAGCTGGTTTCGCCACATCTTGTGCTTGTGGTCCATTTAAGAAGCAGACAAATTTTTTCCGCATTGTTGAAAGTTTGGGAGAACGAGTAAACGCAGGGGTTCATAGCGCGAGTCTCAGAAGAGAGTGTTTCGACAAAATTGCCTCGTTCTCTCTAACTTTCATACTGTTTAATAATTTTTCTCCAAACCTAATTCAGGAAATACTCTAAGAAAAAGGAGAAAATCACTCGTTTATTTTCATTATCAAAAGTCACTTTGTACGCATTATCAATTATGTCAAAGGCCGCGCCAGTTCTTTTTCTCTATCAATCCCAACCCCCAGCTAAACGATCGCAACTTTTCAGGGCATACAATCGATTACCTGTTTTTCTTTTTTTAGCTGCATTTACTGGTGACAAGTATGTGGAAATCACTAACAAGCCAACTTTACAGATTTCTGAAGGTTTGTAAAATCTGTTATTTAAGGATTTGGAAGTGATATAGCTGTTGATATGTGTGTTTTACGCAGTTTGCTAGTGCATTGAACAATGCTCGCCGATAACTTCATTGACGACAATGGTATCAACACGTAAAATGTTGATAATTGAATAAAGAAGGCGGATTTTGAGCTCGGTAATGAAATGTGAAGGGTAAATAGAGCGTGGGGCAAAGAAAAAATAGGTCCGCTCTGCGTACTTGTGTGTGCGCAGCGTCCTTTTTGCCCTTTTTTTAAAGAAGGGACTCAATCGATTGGTATTCCATTGGTAAAATAGAATAATAATAATATTTCGGGTTGATGAAATTAAACTGGGTTGCTTATTGGAAACGAGCTTCTTTATCGGAGTAGGGTGCTGTTCCGTACCCTTCTTCCTCGCATTTCTCACCACACGATGCCTACCTCTTCCCTTTTTACGCCTGCAATGCAGGCAATATTAGTTAGTGTGTATGAAAGCTTAGCTAATCAGATTGCAGCATTTGTGTTAGTTGTCAAATAGAATTCCACTAATTAGAAACCATATTCATGGCTCTAGGACTGCTGCAAAGTATGATCTTATATTTGAGATATGGTTCGCTATTGAAAGTCCAATGTTCTTTTTCAGCTCTATGTTTGTTTTCTATTGTCTTGTATTCTCTTGCTGGTTTTCTATGTTTTTCCGAACTTCACAACCATTTATTGGGTTTCCATTTAGCTACTAGTGGAAGGACGATGGAAGCCACAAGCAATCGAGCTTCAGGTTTGTAAAAAAAGCAGCGTTCACTTATTCGTTTCTGGCAATCAGATTGCAGCATTTGCACTAGTTTACAAGTAGAATTCCACTAATTAGAAACCATATTGATGACTCGAGGACTGCTGAAAAGTATGATCTTATTGTCTTGTATTCTTTGGCTGGTTTTCTACGTTTTTCCGAACTTCACAATCATTTATTTGGTTTTCATTTAGCTACTAATGGCAGGACGATGGAAGCCACAAGCACTCGAACTCCAGGTTTGTAAAAGAAAACGGCGTTCACTTATTTGTTTCTAGCAATCAGATTGCAGCATTTGCATTAGTTTACAAGTAGAATTCCACTAATTAAGAAACTACCTTATTCTCCTTAATTTTCGCGGGTTCTTAAATTCGCGGTTTTCGCGATTTTAAAAAATTCTCGAACTCTAAGACCAGCGAAAAATAACGACCGCGAACTTTGATCTCGCGAAATTTAATGGACATAGAAAAATCATGTATTTGTGTTTTCACGGGTGCTAAACAAATTTTAACACAAGGTGCTAGTACAAGGAGCTATTATCTATCAAGTTTAGATGTTAATCAGTGTCAATATTCGCCTTAAGTTCTTCTTCGGCATTTGAGTAATCATGTTCGCACAGTTCCTCCAATACATTCTTTGTACAGTCGTCCTGAAATTGACCGTCCTGTCCCGACTCCTTGTAGTGTGTAGTTACGAGTGTCTTCTATCTTTCCATTATTGCCCTGTTCCTCGGTGTATCTAACTATCGATACTCGATAATTACTGTAAGACTGACGTTTAGAGGAATACAGCTGCCGCTAAGGGACAGCATATTGGTTTTGTTTCAATTGCTGATTAACGTACAATTTTTGTAAAAAAGAAAAAAATAACAATTTAATCGTCAATTTCGCGAAATTAAATTCCCTGCAAACACATTTTTTCTCCACGATCGCGAAATTGAAGACTCGCAAAATGTGCCGAGAAAATTTTCGTGAAGTTTAAGTCCCGCGAAAATAAAGGAGAATAAGGTATATTGATGACTCGAGGACTGCTGCAAAGTATGATCTTACTGTCTTGTATTCTCTGGCTGGTTTTCTACGTTTTTCGGAACTTCACAACCATTTATTGGGTTTTCATTTAGCTACTAATGGCAATGTGGGAGGCGCGGTGGCCTCATGGTTAGTGCGCTCGTCTCCGGATCGAGCGGTCCGGGTTCGAGCCCTGGCCGGGGACATTGTGTTGTGTTCTTGGGCAAGACACTTTACTCTCACAGTGCCTCTCTCCACCCAGGTGTATAAATGGGTACCGGCGAATTTAATGCTGGGAGGTAGCATCCTATCCAGGGGGGAGTAGAAATATTCCCAGTCGCTTCATGCTACAGAAACCGGGATAAGCTCCGGCCTAATGGGCCACTTGGCTCGTATGCAGACTTTACCTTTTTTACTAATGGCAAGACGATGGAAGCCAAAAGCACTCGAACTCCAGCTTTGTAAAAAAGAAACCGCGTTCACTTATTCGTTTCTTGCAATCAGATTGCAGCACTTGCATTAGTTTGCAAGTAGGATTCCACTAATTAGAAACCGTATTAATGACTCGAGGACTGCTCCAAAGTATGGTCTTATGTTTGAGATATAGTTATTAAAAATCCAAAGTTCTATTTCAGCTCTATGTTTGTCTTGTATTGTCTTGCATTCTGCCTCGCCCTCTACGTTTCTCGGAACTTTACAACCATTTTTTTGGTTTCCTTTTAGTTAATTCTGGCAAGACGGTGGAAGCTACTTGCAATCCAAATCCAGGTTTGTAAAAAATCAGCCCTCACATTATTCGTTTTCAGCTGTTGATATGTTTAGCCGAACTTCAGTAGCGCATTGAACAATACTCGCGGATAAACTTATTAATGACAACAGTGTCCAGCAACCCTGCAGCAACACCTTGCTTATTTTCAATAGAAAATTTGTAGGTGGAGATGTGAAAATCTGTAGTGATGTGATTGCTTTGTCGCTTGTAGTCGACCAAGTAAAGCGAGAGATTTGCGTGTATCCGCGCGGATATCGATATCTGTCGTCAGTGTGGACCAACTATTTGTTCTAAAAAATAGCAAATTTGTCCCATATCATAGGTGGGACACCGGAACCTAAGACTTAGGTCTCCTTCCCTCTTCTGCTCTCTAAGTTGTTGTTGTTGATGATGATCTCAGATCATACATGTATATAGATATTATCAAACATAAAGTGAAACGACTTCTTAAGCACTCGTTATAGCACCTGTAACAAGGATGGTCCACCTTACAGCTAACATTCTTATTGTTTGTTTCCGTAGATAATTCGGAAGAGCTGCACCGCTACAAAGTGGTGGTAATCATCCTTGTGGTCCTTTTGGTTCTTTTGGTAGTCGTCTTTTTAGGACACACATTCCACAAAAAATTAAATAACCGCCGCGCTGATGAAGGGAGAGCCCAGATTGTATAGATTCTTCAACAAAGAACCATTCCGTCGAAACAATGCAGCCGGCAGTGAGTGTGTGGAAATAAAGTTCTGTGCGAGTATGGCTAAACTTTTTAACAGATAATGAGCATATTGACTGAGTCATTGGAAAGGCTGCATGGGGAAATAATCGGCTACAAGTTATGAAGTTTAGACCGCGTGTAGCTACAGCCGTTGACAAAACCTGCGGGACTCCCCTTTTTTTAAAAATGACGGTGGTGCTCGTCCTACTTTCAAGAGGTTAAAAAAGCAGTTTTGGTTTCTCTTACGGGTGCTCAGCCTCACAAGGTTCTCAGCGGAAACTTTTGCAATATAGGTCCATTGTATCGAATATTAAATTTTGTTCGTATTTATGGGTGTACTAGTTGCAAAGCGAGTGTTGACATTATGCTTATCTGAAGTGTTAATAAAATATGAATAGAAAATCTTTGAGTAAAGAGTTTGAAGTTTGATATGATCCTGGACCCGGTTGTTCAAAAAGTGGATAACGCTATCCACCGGATAAATCACTATCCAACGGATAGCGTGGTTTGTTATGTTAAAACTTGTCCACTGGATAACGATTTATCCGGTGGATAGCGTCATCCAGCCTTTAAACAACCGGGGACAAAAGTTTTAGAAGTTTAAGTTGAAAAAACAAAGGACTTGTATGAGCATCAAAATCAGAAAATGTAATTAGTCGGATCACTTTCTTTGCATTCTTTGGAGTGGTTTAATATTATGATCATCGGTGTTACCCCAGACTATAGAACACTATGAAACAAAAAGAGGAAGAATAATGGCATGGTATAATTGAACTAAAATTTTGACATTAACATAATGCCTAAATTTTACAAAGAAAACCAATACTTCTAGATATTTTTTGGAAAGTTGTTAAGTATGTGTTTCAGCAATATTAAGAGATAGTTTGTTTGCATAAAGTCTTGTATTAATTTCACCGAGTTCCCAACTGACAATTTCCTCGATCAGGATTGTTAAGTGTCAGTATCAATAGAAATACTATGCTCGCAAGTTATTAAAGAGAGCTGCCGTGCAAGAACAAGCTAAGACATGCTGAAAGTCTTTAGAGGTAGTGCCAGAATGATTTTAGAATAATTATGGAGTACAGGTGTGACAAGACATTCCTAAATATCTGTCAGATAGAATAGAGGCCACTTTCAATCTTATATCCTAACAGTTCATACAGTCAAGCGTTGTCGCTATCCAACGAAACTACACTTTCCAATCGACCCGAGCTTCTGTGTCATAAATTTATGGCTCAGATGTCGGGCACCTGTGACCACCTATTATCACACTTGGTGTCCACTGCTGTGCAAAGAACGAATCCGTACAATCTTAAACCTTCTTCTCGATCAGAGAACTTTTTTTACTTTTAAATTTTAGTCATTTAAGTGTATCCGTCCGTTTAAGTAGTATAACTAATACATTGGCTTTATTCTGCTAACTTTAGTTTGCTAACGTTAGGTTGCTGTGTGAAAGCCGCTTAAGAGCTTCGAGATATGCCCCTGATTTTGCAACAGTATACTTGGTAAGCATGAAATCCGTCTTAAGAAGAGACAATCATCAACTCTCTTCAGGTTTTAAGTCAAGCACACTGTCCGTAGGAATAAATTAGCATTAGTTCAAAAGTTTCCCAGAAAACCACTAAGTCGCATAGATTTTGCTTAAGGTCTTTTAACAGAGTTTAATATACAAGAATATCTCGACTTGGGCTTCATACTTTGTGAGGCCATGGTCCGGGGGGTACTCCGAGAAAAATTGGGTGGGGGTGTGCGGCCCACTTCAGGCTAAAACCCTCACTCTATTTATGAGAGAAACGTAGGACAGCGGGCCTTTGAGGGAACACCACACCGAAACAGGAGGATCAAAATGCACCAATCACAGCTTCTGAAAACCAACCAATCACAGCCTAGCATCTTGCTTAAAAGGTGACGTGTAACCAGTCGACCTCATCGTCTAATGAAGACTCTAGCAGAATAGCATTATGCAGTCAACACGTCGCGATCTAAATCACAAGTGACCAAATCTTGAGACAAATGAGATTATTTGATTATTAAATATTGGCTCCTTACAAATGGAGTTTCCCGTTGTCATTCAGAAAGAAAAAAAAAACAACTCGGCGTAGCCAGCTATGCAGGTTAATCACCATCTTCTGGACTGGTGATATTTTACAAAGTCGTGTTTTCTTTCCCTTTACAACTTGACCGCTAGGGATGCTTTTTTCGGTTTGTGAATCTCTTGTGAATGATTCGCATAAAAGTCCCTTTCACAATCATTTTAGGTTTCCTTTCACTTTTATTTTTAGTACGGGAAACTACTTGGAAAAAAATACTGATAAAAAACAAGAAGGGCGAGAGGTTGTCTCGTTGTTTCTCAACAGTATGCATCTGACTAATCATAATTGTTGCACACTGATGACGTGTCTTAGACACTCTTATTCTTTGGCCATTTCAACTTCAGTAAAAAAAAACGAAAAATAATTCAAGCAAAATGCTCCTCGTTCTCTGCTCCCCCCTACCCCCCGTCATGGGGCAGAGTTTACGGGAGCAGAGTCTCTGCAGAGTCCCACCCTCAACGGTCCACCCGCACGAGGAGCCTCCAACATCTCTTCGATGCGACTAACTTTAAGTAAGAGGTAAAAAGCTCTTTGCCTACCTTTTGGGAGGCATTTCTTAGACTCGCACGAGGCGTAGCCTCGTTTTGGCGCTAAGCTTGTTTTCGTCCTATAACACCATGTAATTGCTGCTTTCATTTGTTATCTTGACAGACGTGTTAAACTTGTGATTTTCTTCACACCTATTAGCTTGACGGTAGCTACAGCTTGAATAACCTTAAAAACTTTCTCTTAAGTCGGGAATCCACATGAAAGCCGTATTTTGGCTGGGTATTATGTTTTTAATGCAAATATCTCGTTTACGTTTCAAGCAATCAAGAATCTCTGTGTTCATTTCACATATCTATGTTTTGGGTCGTTTTGTAAATTTTTTGGTGATTTCTAGGTATATTTGGAGATAAATAGTTTTTCTCAAAGGATTAGTAAAA
>JAHPZR010056319.1:15000-77500 GCA_019787425.1 Platygyra sinensis
CAGTGAAATTTTGAAATCAGCGCCTGTGAAGTTATAACTGCAGATTATACAATAATCATGTAAAGGACGCTCAAGGTCATGGGTTATTATTTATTATTATTAATCATGTATTCAATGTATAATAAAGCAATTATTAGAATTGGTCTTTGTGATATCCAAAATAATCAAGGTCTTGGTAAGGGTTGTCAGCGTCAGGCTTCGGCTGTTAACCCTTACCCCAATCTAGATTATTCTGGATATTATAAATGAAAACCTCATCCAATAATTGTTTATTGTAAGTGTCTGCAACTGTGTATCCCTCCTGGGAGTGATAGCAATCCAGCCAGGGATTACCTCCCATCATTAAATCTGCCAGTACCCATGTATATTACAGTACATGACTAAGTTCATAGGGCCAATAACAAATATCATCCAATCAGATTATTCCATTGCCATTCCAATGTTCTACATTAAAGTATTAGACAGGCATTGCCATGAACGATAATGCACAAAGATTTTCTGATAGTTTCATGGCTTAATTTTCTGAATGTAAAAATTTTCAAAACAGTGAGCTTGGCCAGGTCTTGAACTTGTTCTACTCAATCTGGGCTGGTTTGTATAAAAGCCAGTTAATGCTAAACAAAGATCAAAAGTTAACTGAAGTGTTAAATAAATTTTTCTTATTTACAAATGTTTTTCACTGTTTATGTTTTGGGTACATGTAGTTTCAGATTATGCAAACATTAAACTGAAGGACCAGCAATATGTTTATTCTGTGCCTGTGTCTTTTTATGTTACCACCGTTTTCGTTGATACGCGACTTTCGAAAACAAAACACCCGCGGAAACGTGTCCAAAATTTCCGCCAATCATACATGTTATCGACAGATCGGATCGAAGTCCACCAATCACAACCCGCTAGCACGGCGTAAAGAAGGTCTGAAGGTAATACGAGGGGCTGTGATTGGTGGATTTCGATCCGATCTGTCGATGACACGCAAAACTGATGGAAAGTTTGGAAACGTTTCCGCGGGTGTTTTGTTTTCCAAAGTCACGTATCAACGAAAACGGTGGTAAAACACATTAAATAGTCAGGGTGCAAAGAAAACAAATTTACAGACTAGGCCCCCAAAAGTTCATCTCATGTAGTAATTATGCAATTTGAATTTCCCCTAATATTTCAAGGGGTGAGTGGAATAAAGCCCTAAGTGACTTTTGGAAAATGTTGAGGCAGCCAGGATTAAAATACCTACAAGCACTTGCTACAGTTTACTCTTGTCTTCATTATTGTCCAAAAAAAAACTTGTAATAACTACTGGTTCTTTTGAAACAATAACTAAAACCAGAGAAAACTGTGAAAATTGCTGGTAGGTATTTCAATCCTAGCTGCCTCAAAATTTTCCAAAAGTCACTTAGAGCTTTATTCCACTCACCCCTTCATTTGTAAGAAACTTCACTTGCCTATTGGGCAAGTAAATAAATGTTTATAATACAGACCAAATCCATGAGCCTGATTAGAAACTCCATCAGCCCTGAGCAGCAGAGCCCTTTCTTTGCACACTGTACAATGCATGTGTATGTTGTTGTGTTATTTGTACATGTACATGTAACTTTAATACTATTTGCCCTAATTAAACCTTCAGGTTTCAGGCACTTGTACTGACATAGCTGACATTCTTACTGGGTGAAACTACATACTGTATTTAGAATTCTTTGCACTGTAGTGCAGTTATGACCTTGAGGTTAGTGAAATGCGTGCTGTTTAAGCAATGAAAATGCTCCTTTAGTGCACTTACATTGTATCTTCCCATCAGTGTTCCAGATAAGAGATGAGTCTCGGGTCAAAAACCCGACAGCAACCACTACCTGACCCGACACTGACGAGAGGAAAAATCATTTTGTTTACTTTTGCTATGACTTTTCTTTACCAGAAAGCATTCTGAGGTGTCAAATACATGTATCAAACATGTTTAGACTCCCGAAAGTCAATACTTTATCTGTTTGCCCAACAACCCCCTACCCCCAACTTATCCCCTTAGCTTTACGTAGTGCTGTAGCTGCGGTTACCGTAAGTGTAGCTAGGTAGACCTACTTTGTGCAACCCCCTGGAAATTACATGACCCCTTGCCAAAAAAAAATTAACTGGAACACTTTCCCATGTATTTGTTATTTGACGCATGACTGGTTGCATCTACATGTACCGATGTATTAAGCATGAACATGTCAAAACCTGGGTATCAAACGTTGCAAAATTTCTCCACAAGTCCTCCAGAAATACAACACAGTGGTACCATTTTACTGAGTTGATAATTTGTTGTCCAAAAATACATAGGGTTGTATGGTAAAAACTTCAAAGTACAGGTAAGAGTTCCCTTGTCTTAGAGCTCCTGGTTTGGATTTGACAAATTACTTAATAAACAATAAAATATGTGCTAGTAGGGGACAAAAGTTCTTGTTGGTGTCTGCCAGACTTCCAAACTTTTGCTGAGAAGCAACCACCAGTATCTAAATGAAATTCCTAAATTTAAACATTAAGCAGATTTAAACTACAGCATGTGCATGTTATAATTTATGTATGTTTTTTTTTTTTAAATTCATACATTGTATAACCTTACCTTATTCTGGGCCAACAGCCTGTTGTCACTTGTTATTAAATAATACATGTAACACTGTCTTGTACAGTGGGAGGCACAGTGGCCTCATGGTTAGTGTGCTTGACTCTAGAGCAAGGGGTCCAGGTTTAAGCCCTGGCCGGGCACATTGTGTTGGGTTCTTGGGCAAGACACTTTACTCTCACGGTGCCTATCTCCACCCACATGTATAAATGGGCACCATCGATAATGCTGGAGGGTAACCCTGCAATGGACTAGCATCGCATCTAGGGGGGAGTAGAAATACTTCTAGTCACTTCATGCTAAAGAAACCAGAATAAGCTCTGACCTGATGGGCCACAATTGGCTCATATGCAGACTTTACCTTACTGTCTTGTACAATGTATATTCACAGTAAGCCTATGCTTTTAATAACAACAATTAAGTTACAATTATAATATACTTATCACGTTTCTATTTCTCTTAGACAGCAATGGCAATCACAGGCCATCTAGAGGATAACAAACCTACAATGAATACTCTCCCATGGATCTTGGCTGATGAGTGGAAGGGAGAGGTGCATAGATGAGTTGCTAACTCAAGCAAAACAAATTGAAAGGTTAGGTGTTTATATACAGACATAATACAGGGGAAAAATATTTTTGTACTGAAAAATTCCACTCCTGATTTGTTTGCCATTTGTTTGAGAAACCTATGTACATAGGCCATTGCAGAAATGTGAGAGGACTGGGAAAGAGTATGGTTGTTTTTCCGTTAATTTGAAAAACTAAGATGTTCAAATGAAAGATCAACTAAATTTGAGAGACTTTACCACGAATAGAAGTATTTGGAGGAGGAAAATGGCAAAATGGTAGCTCTTCAAATGAAGAGGTGTCTGCAATAAGGCCTCAAGTGACTTTCGATGTAATTTGCAATTCTCCTTATGTTTTGTAAAGGAATACAAGGCAATTTGCAAGGAGAATCTAGCACTTTATCACAAGACACTTAAGGCTTTTATCCAGGCACCCCTTCAAATGTCACCCAAAATAGAGAGTTTGCATGGATTGGGTAGACAGGCCAACAAATTATAAGGGTTTGTATGGAATTTTGCAACTTTTGCAAGGCTACCATTTAGAAAATTTTTCGCTCAAAACTCTTAAACTTGGTTGGGTAGCTTTTCATTCATGAACATTTCACCTGAGATGTTTAGATTTTCAATGTAATCGATATAAGAAACTCGCCCCAGTGCTCTCACGTTTCTGCAATGGGCTATGTAGTAAATGTATGCCATACTTCATATAACTAAAGGTACATATGAATGTTGTGCTGCGTAGCACTATGAACACAAATGGGTGGAACAGAGAATTAACTCTGAAGTGTAAATTAAAGTGCTAATTGACCCCATGAATAACCCACTGGGCATTAGCTCTAGTAAAGGGAATCAGAGAAACACACGAGGTAAAGAAAAAATATTTTGACCTCGGTGGGAATCGAACCCACGACCTACAGATTAGATCTACCGTTGCTCTGCCGACTGAGCTACGAAGTCGGACAGAGAAAGTCTGGGACGATTTAGGTGGTGAATCGCGGCGAAGAGAAAGGTACATATGAATGTTGTGCCGTGTAGCACTATGAACACAAATGGTGGAACGGAGAATTAACTCTGAAGTGTAAATTAAAGTGCTAATTGACCCCATGAATAACCCACTGGGAGTTAGCCCTAGTAAAGGGCATCAGGGAACCACACGAGGTAAAGAAAAAAACCCTTTATATGTACCCTTACTTTCTCTTCACCGCAATTCACCACCTAAATCGTCCCAGACTTTCTCTGTCCGACTTCGTAGCTCAGTCAGCAGAGCAAAGGTAGATCTAATCCGTAGGTCGTGGGTTGGATTCCCACCGAGGTCAAAAGATTTTTTCTTTACCTCGTGTGTTTCTCTGATTCCCTTTACTAAGTCTAACGCCCAGTGGGTTATTCATGGGGTCAATTAGCACTTTAACTTACACTTCAGATTTAATTCTCTGTTCCTCCACTTGTGTTCATAGTGCTACACGGCACAACATTCATATATACCTTTCTCTTCGCTGCGATTCACCACCTAAATCGTCCTCGACTTTCTCTGTCCGACTTCGTAGCTCAGTCGGCAGAGTAACGGTGGATCTAATCCGTAGGTCGTGGGTTCGATTCCCACCGAGGTCAAAAGATTTTTTTCTTTACCTCGTGTGGTACCCTGATTCCCTTGACTAGGGCTAACGCCCAGTGGGTTATTCATGGGGTCAATTAACACTTTAATTTGCACTTCAGAGTTAATTCTCTGTTCCAGCATTCATAAAACTAAACTTGAGTCATTTAATTAATTCAGCAGAAATGAGAATGAACCTAGCGAGGCAGAGGATGAACGGCATGGAAGTGGTCACAGTCTGGATTCTGATGACAATTTAAGTCTATAAAATGTTTGACAGAAGAACGAAATTCAGAGAGTGTTTAACACTGCCTGAAGTCTCCGAAAGAAGACTTTCTACCACCCCATAATGCCTTCAATGACGACACTATGTGACAACAAATAGGGCATCCTCTGTACGGAACATCTTCGTGGACTGGTGCTCATAAAAAGCAGTGTAAAGAACATTACAGTTGCAATTAACAAAGAAAAGCATTTCACCAATTGATGCAAAGAGATCACGTGAGGACTAATGGGATTCGGTGACAAAACAGCTGGTTGCAGCTATCCAAGAAGGATAAGTCATTGTCTATAGACATCAAAAAGGATGTAGAAAAAATGGTTCAAAGCTTGAAAGAGGATGCAATAGACTGCATTAAGTTGCAGACTGGCAAGTTATTTCCAGCCAAGAAACTTCAAGTTCTTGTGGCCACGGAGGCTAAGGAAAGGGAACTTGTAGCCTACATGTTATCCTTGTGTTTCCATTAGAAATCAGAGGACATTTTACTTATAAAATAGCTGTTTGTTGTATACCAGTTAGTTCCATTTGGATAGTACCGCTAAAGAAGCACGAGACAACTTCCACTGCGTTGAGTTTAAGATAGAAATCGATCACGTTTTAATTTGTAAATGTTTAATTAATAAAACTTGCAGGGAAGAAATTGATAAAAATGGCGTTTAATAATGAAGCATTTTCAAATCTGAGATTTGTATTCCTAAAACCCTGTCACTAAGAGTGCTGAAAACAAATTTCATTCCAGCTGAAATTCAGTGGTCATTATTCAGAAGATATACGAAATCAGCACAGGTTCCTTCCACACCACATTCAGTATACCCCTTGATTTTCCCAGTATACATACTGTATTACTGACATGTGGCCTGAGCTAGAAGGAACCCTACCACAACTGTAAAATTCCGTATACAAACCTTCCACGTACCTCCCAGTATACCTCCTGTTACACACAGTATACATGATGTATACTGAAATGTGTACTGACATATAAGGAATCCTGCCACAAGTGTATAAGATCCTGGTACTTTTCTTGGCATACCCTGAAATATACTGATCATTATACGGACCTTATACATCCTGCCTCATCCTTATATTTGTCTTATACCAAAAGATGTACTGACTGTGTACGACCTGAGGAAGGGTCCTTATACAGACCATTTCATGCAGTGGGCGCCAATTTCCGCTTATTGAGATTATCATATGCATAGTCGACCCGCACAAAATTACCGTTAAATTGAAGAAAAGCAGTTTACTCAGACAAAAACACCAAAGAGATGATATTAGTATATGTAATCGCTTGAGGCCGAGGACAATTAAGGATTAATTTCACGAGTACTAGTATTTTCAAAGGTTTCACAAAATTGCCCGAGTCGCGAAGCGACGAGAGCAATTTGGAAAACCGTGAAAATGCAAGTGAAATTAATCCTTGATTGCCCCAGAGCACTTTCGATTACTTGTTTATCACATAAAGGGCAAAATTTTGTACAAAGGAGAACTTTCAAGGTCTTGCCGTCGCGTAAACAGGTTTGCCGGTTGCCATTATTTAACAGGCTAGCAGTAGCTGCACGGGGAAAGTCTACAATAATAGTGAGCAAAACACAGCAAGTTCAGTTCACTCAAAGCAATTTCTTTAATTTACAAACCAAACTTTAAGCAATCTAATTTTATTCTTACCTGTTTTTCGAAGCTTCCAACGGCGTGAAACTACTTCATCGATCGATGATAGACGTAAACAAGTGTCAAAACGAGCTCTAATAACTTCTTGAATCAAAAATTGTCCTTTCCACTGTGAAAACTTCATGTACCAACACAATTTACGCTGTTTCTACGCCGATAAGGTGAGCTGTAATACTAATAAGGCGACCCAAAACAAAACGAAGAAACTTCAATTTGGCGGCCATGAAGTTCTGTAATTGTATGCTTCGTGCAAAACCAGCCGTCCCGGCCCACTCAAACGTTTTTCAAGATGAAATAACCGTGTTTAGATCAAACTCAGAAGCGATGAGTTTCTGAAATTCCTTTTCAAAATCCGTTTAAAGCGGGAAACCAACTTAATGCAGGCGTGCTCAGCCAATCAGCATCAATTAATCATATGCCCTCTTGATTACCAAAAGTGCTCTCGTGATTAAAAAAAAAAATGCCCTCTGTCTCCCGCAGTCAATCAGCATTCAGTAATTTTGTTTTGTAAGTGATAAAATCATAAAAAAGCAGGGATGGTTTAAGATGGAGAAGATGAACACAGATAACAAACGATGAACTTGAAAAACTTAGGGTGACCTTTTCAGACAAATTCAAATTAACCGTTACGTAGTTCCTTTATAAAGAGCCCCAGTCAGCCACACCTTTGTTTTTGTTTACATGCGAGAATTTGGCTATTATATTTTATTTGGAGCATGTTGAAACGAAGAAAAATTACTGTGAAACTACTCAAGATAATTGAATATACCTTCAGAAACACAGCTTACAGTAAAACAATAAGAATTCGCTACACCATGCTATATCAATAACTTCGATGTCATCGCAAATAGCGGAGGCTGACTAGGGTCCTTTAATACCGTAGTAGTGGAATTCAGATCAAGTCGATGATGAAACGCTGAATTCACAGAATGAAAACAGAGATTTACGAAAAATAAAAGATTTTTTTTTTTTAATCAATTTTTATTTAAATATATGCATTATTTAGAAAAACTAACCTTACTTACAACTCTACAACTGACATTTTTACATTCTTACATTCCTTACAATATGAATTTACTTACAAAATTAATATTACATACAATAACAACAATAGCTATAGCACTAATCTTACTTACACTACTAACACCACTTAATGTACTAATAGTAAGATTGCTTACAAAGCTAAAAAGCATCACTTACAATACTGACATTACAATTACATTACAGCACGAGATACTAAGGGGAGCGAAAAAATAGCACATTGAAACGCAACCAGCTTGATTCACAGGCTTCACATTTACGTGGCATGATTCATTATTATTTATCTATGCCTAAGTACGATAGAAAGTGGAGTTGCTCATACTAGTACGGAAATAAAGGATTCCCACTTTTGGTAATGTTGTGCAAGTTTACCACTTCTTTTGGCAATCACAAATTCTGTGTTAAGAGTGGCTTTCAATTTGGCCTTAAACACTTCTAAAGATGGTTTTGTGTTATCGAGCTTAGACCTATAGATATAGAACTTTGCAAGCAAAAGAATGTGATTTATTACTATGAAGTCTTCATCAATATCAAATTTACCAAACAAAACATCTATGAGTGAAAAATCTACTCTTTCGTTCTTAAGACGAAAAAAAAAAAGATGGCTTAAATCTGCTTAAAGCTCTTTGACTTACTTTAAGCTGCCATTAAATCACTTTAAAGGTTTATAAATGTTACATTTACACTTCCACTCGTAAAGATAATGTAAAGTTGACGATATATTTCCTTCAAGCACCGAGTTCAGAAAATTTGAAGTATATCCAGTAGATCAGCCATTGCGATACTCCAATAATTGTACATACAAGGCCTTTTCAAAGTAAAACCAGCTTATAGAATGTAAATTCGAATGGGTTACATTTTTAGGCAATCTTTAGGTCAAGAGTAAGAATTTCACGTTAAGTATATCTATACCTTAATCCCGCTTAAAGGAGCATAAATCTGGCTTTGACCAACTTTACTTCAAGTATAAGATTTGGCATAAATCTGAGATCGAAGGAATTTAAGCCAAACGTAAAGATGGCTTAAAAGTTTAGTCTCTTTAAGCTAACTTTAAACACGAGCGTAAAGTTGGTGAAGAGAACAGCTTTAACTTGGCGTAAAGCTTATTTTACACATTTACAAGAGCTTTCGCTGGCTTTAAAAAGCAGTAAAGCTGAATTTTCGTGCTGTGGAACTCAATTGGGAAGTTACAAATACACACATCTATAAAGATGAATAAATACGTGATACATTCATTGTTGGGAAATTACGATGTCGATCAGTCATTTGTTTCTCTGCTTGGTCTCTGGAAGGAGGGGGTGCATGCGTTAATCAGGTCTAAATTCATAGATGACAGAGGTGTTTCATGTTATGTTGATCCAGCAACATGAAGGTGACCGTCTGTTTCATAAGTCAAGGGAGTCATACGTTATGCTGAATATGCATGACAACAAATAGATTGAACGCGGATCGTGTGTCCAAGGCGCGCACACATCTTGTATCCATAGCGACTGGTGAAGAAACACGGACTGGAAACGGACACCTGTTGGTCGTTTCTTCGGCGAGCATAATCAGAAATCTTCCACAGGCTCTCATTGTCGCAACTTGACAATTCTTGGTGTCCCTCGATCAGCCAGTGCTACATTTCTAGAAAGCGCCAGTATCTGTCCTTCGTTCTTGCCTCCTGATGCTCCCCTGGTTCGTATCACTGAAGTTACACAACATCACCCACATCACACTACTTCTACTGCACTCAAGCTGCGCATCGCCTCTTTTCATAACACTTTTGGAGTTCCCCCTGTGACAAAAGCAAACAATTCAGTTCGTCTCAAACAGCTCAACAAATCAACGAATACTTTTTAAACTGACGGCAGCCGATATTCTTAGAGGTTGAGTTGTATCTTTTCTGCTTTAGTTTTTTTTCTTTTTTGCGTGCTGCTGTGATCGTGATATTGAGCAAAACTAATACTTTTGTATCAAAACATTATCAAGGTAATTACCCTGATAGTTTCTTGTTTGAATGAATGGAATGCCTATCCACAATCAATATTATTCTCTTTTTTTTAAGCCGGATATTTTCACTTTCGTCTTCATTACGAGACTTTAAACAATCAATATTGACAAAAGCTGTTAATCTGCTTGAACATCAAAACATTTATTTATTTTTATTTTTTTTATTTATTTAACTTCGCCAACTCGTGGCAGGGACACCGCAACAACGTGAGCCAACATGTTTGACATTACATTCAAATATCACGACACGGGGAAACAACTACAAATAAGATAATTAAATTTATACTGTGTAGCACTTGGATATTACTGTAGGAAGAAAGTTGTTTTGAAAAAGTGCTCACGTTCTTATGTAAAAAGAAACGAGACGTTTCGGGAAGAGCATCTTCGTCAGTCGCAAATTATGCCGTTGGTATTCAGTAATCTTTTTCTCCTTGTAACTTGCCGGTAACCTCGACCTCTACCGACGTAAAGAGCGACGCGGAAACAGTCCTCTTTAGACGTGAGCAAAAGGGAAAAACCCCGGGGAATGGAATAGTATGGCAAGCCAAGCATGACAAAAGTGGGTTGAGTTGAAAATCACCTATCGAGTCTCAGTGATCGATGTGTGAGAATGAGAAATCACTGTGCGAGATTGGAAAATCACTACGTGAGATTAGAAAATCACTGTATGAGAAATTAAAATTGCTATACGAGAATAAAAAGATGTCATGCGAGATCATAAGTACCAATCGAGAATGAAAAACTGCCATGCGAGATTGAAATTAACTGTTGAGAATGAAAAATCGTTGTGTGAGAAAAAGAAATCACCATTCGAGATTATCGATTGGTTTTTTTCTGAGCCGGTGATGCATAACCAGTCAGCGGAGAGTATTTTGGCGGTCAGTATAAAATATGGACTGCGGACTACGGACTACGGACTACGGACTGGGTATAAAACACGAAGAAAGCTTCTACATTGAATAAATTCTCGCACGAACGTTTCAGTCATAAATAGAAGCTATCTGTATAAATTATAGAAGTCTCATTTCCCGAAAGTTCCCGCTCATACAGGTTTAACCATGCTCAAGAGAAAATGATAGGATTTTCTCTTGCCATACTCGATTGCCGAAACAGAAATAGAAGACACTGAAAGTCACAAAATTGACGAGCTGTATGAATTTTCGAATGATTGAAGCCATGATTAAATGTTTTGAAAGATCAACAGTCGAGAGAATTGAGGAGAATTCGAACGACACGTCCCGCTGTTCATTTGTTCGATCATGTATTAAATAAATACACATACATACGGCCACGGCGAAATGAGGAACAAAAAGTTGATAAATAGAAGAAACGACATTACACAAGGATAGCAGCTCTGCACGCTTAATATCGCCTTGGAAAAGGAAGGGGAAAAAACGAAAAATAAATTTCTTACAACACAGGGTATTCGTATTTGGTCACCCACCCAAGTACTATCCCCGCCGAACGGGGCTTAACTTTGTTGAGCAGACGAAACATGTTGCTGTCCTTGTGGTATAGTGACTCACCCAAGATAGCCGGCATTGGAGGTGAGGGCTGCGATATATAGTTTCATATTTTAATTCTTCTTTTCTTGCAAAGTTTCGATTTCCGGTAAGACAGTACATGAGGAGATGTAACGCTGTTGAAAACATTCACATTCACAAAGTTATCGGTCCGTGAGACCGAATTATCTTCGTCCGAGAGACCGAGGCAATTATTTCGAAAGTGCCGCATGTCCGATCACCAAAGCATATTCCTCTAACTTTTTATTCTCTACTTTCCCAGCCATGCAGTATCAGATATTTTTTTTCTCTTTTTGATACCTTTTCTCGTCTTAGAAATTTTAAAAAAATGCTTCCACCGTGGAGTCACTATACCACAAGGACAGCAACATGTTTCGTCTGCTCAACAAAGTTAAGCCCCGTTCGGCGGGGATAGTACTTGGGTGGGTGACCAAATACGAATACCCTGTGTTGTAAGAAATTTATTTTTCGTTTTTTCCCCTTCCTTTTCCAAGGCGATATTAAGCGTGCAGAGCTGCTATCCTTGTGTAATGTCGTTTCTTCTATTTATCAACTTTTTGTTCCTCATTTCGCCGTGGCCGTATGTATGTGTATTTATTTAATACATGATCGAACAAATGAACAGCGGGACGTGTCGTTCGAATTCTCCTCAATTCTCTCGACTGTTGATCTTTCAAAACATTTAATCATGGCTTCAATCATTCGAAAATTCATACAGCTCGTCAATTTTGTGACTTTCAGTGTCTTCTATTTCTGTTTCGGCAATCGAGTATGGCAAGAGAAAATCCTATCATTTTCTCTTGAGCATGGTTAAACCTGTATGAGCGGGAACTTTCGGGAAATGAGACTTCTATAATTTATACAGATAGCTTCTATTTATGACTGAAACGTTCGTGCGAGAATTTATTCAATGTAGAAGCTTTCTTCGTGTTTTATACCCAGTCCGTAGTCCGTAGTCAGTCCGTAGTCCGCAGTCCATGTTTTATACTGACCGCCAAAATACTCTCCGCTGACTGGTTATGCATCACCGGCTCAGAAAAAAACCAATCGATAATCTCGAATGGTGATTTCTTTTTCTCACACAACGATTTTTCATTCTCAACAGTTAATTTCAATCTCGCATGGCAGTTTTTCATTCTCGATTGGTACTTATGATCTCGCATGACATCTTTTTATTCTCGTATAGCAATTTTAATTTCTCATACAGTGATTTTCTAATCTCACGTAGTGATTTTCCAATCTCGCACAGTGATTTCTCATTCTCACACATCGATCACTGAGACTCGATAGGTGATTTTCAACTCAACCCCACTTTTGTCATGCTATTGTGTGGCTTGCCATAGTATAGCCGGTATTGTGTGCGAACGTGGGTTTGATAAATCTCGTAGCGCAATTTAACCTCGCAGTCAGTCTGTTTCGACAGCTATTTATAGCTAAGCGTAGCTCTTCTATATGTTCAAAAGCGGTTAAATCATGAAGCTGTTTCTTACCGATTATCATGTTTTCCATGATTCTTTGGCTCTTAAAGTCGCAGGTATTTTTGTGAACATTTTTATTTCTTTACATTCTTTACATGAATGAATTTACTCCCGTCCGGCGAAGAATCGCCGTTTTGATTTTCTAAGGTTAGTTTACTTTTCGGACTTAACTTTTGGGTGAAAGATCGATCAAAAGTCGCCCTCACAAAAACTGAAGATTAGTATAAAATCGGTTTAAATAACAAGCGCTAGTTTAAAATTGTTCTTGCGATAAATTATTCCTTTTCTCTCTCGCGTGATCGTGGTTTGATATCATGTCTTTTCAATTTTGTTTATTTCCCTTCGGGCCACTTGACCTGATTTTTCCACAGACCCATCAACGATGAGAAGACCATTGCTGATAGACTTCGAAAATGTTTCTGAGTTTGTGCAGATTAGTGACACGCAAAGAGATAATGATTATCCGGCTCCTAGTGTAACTGATTTAGTGTTGTCCGATTTCGAATTTCTGTAATGTAATTGGTCTTGGAAGAAGTAATTTTCTAGATCTATTTCCTTCCACGTTCATTTTTAATTAACGTCACGGTCATTTTGAACTTACTGATCCGTAATTTTATCAACTTTATCATTTTTTTAAGTGCCCTCCGTTAGAACGCTTCGATGATCTCAATTCATTTGATAACTCGGCACGCACTGACCTAACTTGAGTATAGCCTTTCTTAGCAAGATGGTGGCGGGTAGGGGTAGGGAGGAATTGAAGAGAAGGCCTGACATCAAACGGTTTTTATTGGCTCATGTCGTACCTCCAGATTCTGGCCGTTGCGCTGAGTGGATAATTTACAATGCACACCCTGACTCATAACCGACCGGAAATAAAAATTTCATACTGGCGTATAGACGAGTTTTCACGCCAAAGGGGCATTAATGGGTAATCAGGGCAAGGATTTCCAAGGAAACAAAGCAGCAAAATGTACGTTTTTCCTCCCCTCCTGATTTTTCGCGTTCTGAGTTTTCTATGTTTCGAGAGTAGCTAAATGTGACTGTAGGAGCGTCGAGAAACCCTTCTCTCTGTATTTAGCTCAGCGTTTCGTTTTTTCCAGTCGATTGCGGCCATGGGCTATTAGCCTTCTTATCAGCGTATCCCCCCCGGAGATGGCTTTTTTTTTTGTGGTTGAGGCGGCATAATACTTGTCAAATCATGTTGGTTTTGCTCCGTAAAAAAAATTGCGTGCGCTGCCACAACCATTCACTTCGGGGGGGAGGGGGGGATCGGACTCGGAAACGCTGGGTAAACCTTGAAAAGAGGTTACTCTCCACACACTGTATGTCTTTCGTTACCAAATTTGAAATCAGCACGGAAATATATAGAAAAACATGTTGTTTTACAAAGCTTTACTTCTTTTGTAAATTTTTTTTTGTCCCCTTAGAGCTGTCAGCCGGGTCTTTTCTGTGAACTGATCTCGACGAGAACGAAACTTTCGCTAGATACTGTTTCTTTGTGATCAAGGGAAAGCGACGACTTCAAAACGGCTCTTGAAGTCGCTCTACCAGTTCACCTTTCCTGGAATTAACTATAAAGAAGAGAACAGAAATTGTGCCTCGAAAGCCTGCTTTTTCAAACAAACAGACTCCTCCTCACAATTTTGTGTGCCTCGGGATATCAGACTGGTTATTTCATTCGTCCAGCTCTGAGTATTGGTCAGAAAACAGAGCTCTCTTTTGTTCAGTGAGGTTCTTCGTTGAGCTCCTACAGCTCATTTTTCAAAATGCTGCTTGCCTTTGGCTTACTTCAGTTGCGAGATCGCTACCCCTCGAATAGGAATAAAACTACTTGCTGTCGAAGGTGTCCGAAGTGTTTGTGGTCAGGAGCGAGTCTTTCCCCCTCTCGGAGTGACTACCACCGCCGCCGAAAGTGCCTCCCGTAACCTCAGCGTGAAAATTCTGTAGCAATTCCTATTTTCCTGGTGGCTTTTTGCAAATCACTCGTTTTTTGGCCATTCACTATATCTTGAATGACGACAATTCGGCATCTCAAGCAATAATTCCACAAGACTTAAAGTTTTTCACCCACGAAACATTAGAAACCTCTTTGTTAAAAAAGTTTTCAGCAAACGAAACAGCGGCACTGTGGCGACGACACTTTTCGCATAAAATTATTTCGAGGCAAACTTGTGCAAATATTCTCCGAAACCGCACGACATTAAAAACAACCGCCGTTGCACGCGAAATTTATGCAAAGTAGACATTTACACGCTGGAATAATTCTGGATGGCTAATTTACGTACACTGACCGCTTGTCACGCCTATGAGGATGTTGAAGACTGCAATAAAGACCCTTGTGTCCAGGCTTTTCTTTGCCGTGTGCTTTCTTCTCCTTCCCCGCGAGAAACAAAAGACCTGATACTCAGGTTACGCAGACCCGGCAACAGTCCTGCTTCAAGAGTTTACTCGAGGAGAATGGTCGCAGGGGACAGTTTCATACGAAGCGTTTTGAAGACAAGTCGTAGAGACGTAGCCCAAAATTTAGACAGTTTTTTGAATTCGTGGGGACCTGGTTCGCAGGGAACCAGAGTTAGATTTTTTAAAATCAAAAATGGCCAGTTTCACTAAACCTGGGACCTTGTCCCGCGATTTCCACGAGACTATAGTTCCTCTAAGGTGCCTACATGTACCCTTAAAACCCTGCTCAAGACACCTTCGTAAAAAACCGTCTTTCCTTTGTAGGCACCCGAATTAAGTTACTTTATCTGTCCCGCGTTACAAGAGGTGATATGGGAAGGACGGGACATAATGACATCCTGTATTGGAAAGTTTTGTGGCATCAAAAAGGTGTGGACCAACAAAGACACTAAGTGGGGATTGGCTTGCTGGTATGAAGCAATACAGGATCCGACCCCATGTTAAACAAGAATGAGATTTGGCAACATCACGAGGGGATGTAGCTCCTAAAATTCACCCAGTAAAACCTGAGTGACACTGGTCTCAATAAATGTGCAAGTCAGGAAAAACCGACCCACTCTCGCCTGAAGTACATCATGCAACTCTATTTGTCCTTAAGGGGGTGGTATGGTGGTAATTATTTAAATGTGCGTCTAGCTCTTAGTTAATTTGTCCATTAATTCTTCGCATCGGGCTTGCTCGAATAAACTCGTTTAGGCAGGTACCTACTTAAATATAGCAGGCACAGAGGAAGAGACTTCTAATAAAATGTTATTATTATTATTATTATTATTAATTATTATTATTATTATTATTATTCTTATTATTATATTATTATTATTATTATTATTATATTTTATGATATATATTATAATGATTATTATTATTAAGACGCCTAGCCTGTTCCAGGCTCTCGGTCAGTGAAGATCAATTCGATCATAAAAAATGGGGATCACCGAGCTCAGATTTTGAGGTTTATAAGACTTAAAGGCTAAAATAAGGGTGGTTTTTAGCAGTATATTGTTGCGATGGTAACCTATTGTGGCAAACAAATTAACAGCAACTTGTTCACACGATGATTGGTCAGGGTGTTGATACCATTTGGTTTTTGGCATCAAACCGATGAAGAGTGGTTATAATGACCCAGTCAAAACCGAAATCTTGAAAAAAGTACTAGAAACTGCAACCAGCCGACCTTAAACCACTTTAAAAACTAGTGAGTTTCCCATAATTTGGATTAAACTGCTGCCGTGCATATTGAAGGAATACCATTGCCAGGATGTCTTTATCCGTCGGGGGCCTGGGTACAATCGGTGTATTCTGGGATTAACAACACAAGACCCATATATTCAGAAAGAGCACACCGAGCTTTACAAAACTCCTTAAGTTTCGTGTAAATTGCGCCAATATTGAACAAGATACAGCCATTCAAAAACGTAAAAATTAGTAACAAATGTATGGATTGCCGAGCACTTGCCGGAAATCTCATTTTCCGGACAGTTCTGAAGCCATACATTTGTTACAAATTTTGAGTTTTTGAATGGCTGTATCTTGTTCAATATTGGCGCAATTTACACGAAACTTAAGGATTTTGTAAAGCCGGTGTGCTCTTCCTGAATATATGGGTCTTGTGTTGTTAATCCCATAATACACCGATTGTACCCAGGCCCCCGACGATAATGAACAAAATCCGTGCAATGACCTATTCGATAGAGTTGTTCAGTTTTAACCCCATGCAGGGACCGCGGGTCGCGGCATCCAAAGATCTGGAAATGGGAAGATGAAGACATAAAAGTTAATGATCAGAGTAAATCTCAGATATTCTACGTTCCATTTCTTAAGTCTCTATGCATTCTCAACGTTTTCCTTCGATTTATTATTTTAGTATGTTATTATTTTTCTTTTTGCGATCAGAAACTAACCAGCAAGGGCATTGAAGCCACAAGAACCCGACGGAGGCAAAGGACTGCAAACAGGTAGATCATTGAAACCTTTTCGACAAATTAGCCCTGGGTTCACTCCAAACGGCTTTTTGATAGACTGCGGTTTCAAAGTGATTCCACTAATCAAAGGAACTTGCCTGAGAACAATACCAATTGCAAGTGTTTCCTCCCCCTTTGTACTCAGTGAGTTACGTGAAACTTTATATTTTAAAAAACCACCTTTGGAGTTCCCAACAATTTGATAAACTGTGCCATATAGCTGATAGAATTAGAATGTTCTGGTTGTGCAGATTAGTGACACGCAAAGAGGATAATGATTATCCGGCATCCTAGTGTACTGATTTAGTTGTCCGATTCGAATTCTGTAATGTAATTGGTCTTGGAAGAAGTAATTTTCTATCATTTCTTCCGTTCATTTTTAATTAACTCAGGTCATTTTGAACTTACTGATCCGGAATTTATCACTTTATCATTTTTTTAAGTGCCCTCCGTAGAACGCTTCGATGATCTCAATTCATTTGATACGTCGGCACGCACGACCTAACTTGAGTATCAGGCCTTTCTTAGCAAGAGGGTGGCGGGTAGGGGTAGGGAGGAATTGAAGAGAAAGGCCTGACACAAACGTTTTTATTGGCTCATGTCGTACCTCCAGATTCTGGCCGTTGCGCTGATTGGATAATTTACAATGCACCCTGACGTCAGACCACCGGAAATAAAAATTTCATACTGGCGTATAGACGAGTTCACGCTCAAAGGGGCATTATGGGTAATCAGGGCAAGATTTCAAGGAAACAAAGCAGCAAAATGTACGTTTTTCTCCATATTTCCGTTCTGAGTTTCATTTTCGAGAAGAAACTGTTACTGTAAGCGGAGAAACCCCTTTTCTGTATTTACTAGCGTTTCCGAGTCAATTGAGCTAGACATTAGCCTTCTTATCAGAGTAACGGAGATGCTTTTTTTTGTGGCTTGATCAAATCATTTGGTTTTAACCGTAAAAAAAATTCGTGCGCCCACAACATTCACTCGATCGACTCGGAAACGCTGGTAAACCTTGAAAAGAGGTTACTCCACACACTGTATGTGTTTCGTTACCAAATTTGAAATCAGAACGGAAATATATAGAAAAACATTTGTTTTACAGCTTTACTTCTTTGTAAATTTTTTTTGTCCCTTAGAGCGTGAACCGGTCTATTCTGTGAACTGATCTCGACGAGAACGAAAACTTCGCTAGATACTTGTTTCTTTGTGATCATGGAAAGCGACGACTTCAAAACGGCTCTTGAAGTCGCTCTACAGTTCTTTCCTGGAATTAAACTATAAAGAGAGAACAGAAATTGTGCCTCGAAAGCCTGCTTGTCAAACAAAAAGACTCCCTCCTCACAATTTTGTTGCCTCGGGATATCAGACTGGTTATTTCATCGTCCAGCTCTGAGTATTGGTCAGAAAACAGAGCTCTCTTTGTTCAGTGAGGTTCTTCGTTGAGCTCCTACAGCTTCATTTTCACAAGTGCTGCTTGCCTTTGGAGTTACTTCAGTTGCGAGATCGCTAGCCTCGAATAGGAATAAAACTACTTGCTGTCGAAGGTGTCGAAGGTGTTTGTGGTCAGGAGCGAGTCTTTCCCCTCGTCGAGTGCCCTACCACCCGCCAAATGCCTCCCGTAACTCAGCGAACATTCTGTAGCAATTCACTATTTTCCTGGTGCATTTTTTGCAAACACTCTTTTTGCCATCTTCACTATATCTTGAATGACGACAATTCGCATCTCAAGCAATAATTCCACAAGAATTAAAGGTTTTCACACGAAACATTAGAAACCTCTTTGTTAAAAAGTTTCAGCAAACAGCGGCACTGTGGCGACACACTTTCCATAAAATTTTCGAGGCAAACTGTGCAAATATTCTCCGAAACCCGCACGACATTAAAAACAACCGCCGTTGCACGCAAAATTTATGCAAAGTAGACATGACAGCTGGAAATAATTCTGATTGGCTAATACGTACACTGACGCTTGTCACGCTATGAGGAGGTGGAAGACTGCAATAAAGACCCTTGTGTCAGGCTTTTCTTTGCCGTGTGCTTTCTTCTCCTTCCCCGCGAGAAACAAAAGCCTGATACTCAGGTTACGCACGACCCGGCAACTAGTCCTGCTTCAAGAGTTTACTCGAGGAGAATGGTCGCAGGGGACAGTTCATACGAAGCGTTTTGAAGAACAAGTCGTAGAGACGTATCCCCAAAATTTAGACCAGTTTGAATTCGTGGGACTGGTCGCAGGGACCAGAGTTAGATTTTTAATCAAAAATGGCCAGTTCACACGCTGGGACTTGTCCCGCGACTTGTCACAGAGACTATAGTTCCTTCGAAGGTGCCTACATGTACCTTTAACCCTTCTCAGAAACACCTCTCAAACCGTCTTTTCCTTTGTAGCACCGGAATTAAAGGTTACTTTATCTGTCCCGCGTTACAAGAGGTGATATGGAAGGACGGGACATATGACATCCTGTATTGGAAAGTTTGTGCATCAAAAAGGTGTGACCACAAAGACACTAAGTGGGATTGGCTTGCTGGTATGAGCAATACAGGATCCACCCATGTTAAACAAGAAAGATTCAACATCACGAGGGATGGAGCTCTGAAAATTCACCCAGTAAACCTGAGTGACACTGGGCAATACATGTGCATAGTCAGGAAAACCGACCACTCATCGCCTGAAGTACATCATGCAACTCTATTTGTCATTAAAGATGGTAAGTTTAAATTGTGCGTCTAGCTCTTAGTTAATTTGTCCATTAAATTCTTCGCATCGGGCTGCTCGAATAAAACTCGTTTAGGCAGGTACCTACTTAAGATAGCATGCACGAGAAAGAGACTTCTAATAAATGTTATTATTATTATTATTATTATTATTATTATTATTATTATTATTATTATTATTATTATTATTATTATTATTATTATTATTATTATTATTATTATTATTATTATTATTATTATTATTAAGACGCCTAGCCTGTTCCAGGCTCTCGGTCAGTGAAGACGATCAATTCGATAATAAAAAATGGGGATCACCGAGCTCGATTTTGAGTTATAAGAGCTTAAAGCTAAAATTAAGGGTGTTTTTAGCAGGTTATATTGTTGCTATGGTAACCTATTGTGCCACAAAATTAACAGCAACTTGTTCACCGATGATTGGGCAGTTTGTTGATACCATGGTTTTGGCATCAACCGATGAAGAGTGGTTATAATGACCAGTCAAACCGAAATCTTGAAAAGTACTAGAAACTGCAACCAGCCACCTTAAACCACTTTAAACTAGTGAGTTCCCATAATTTGGTAAACTGTGCCGTGCATATTGAAGGAATACATTGCCGGATTTTATACGTCGGGGGCCTGGGTACAATCGGTGTATTATGGGATTAACAACACAAGACCCATATATTCAGAAAGAGCACACCGAGCTTTACAAAATCCTTAAGTTTCGTGTAAATTGCGCCAATATTGAACAAGATACAGCCATTCAAAAACGTAAAAATTTAGTAACAAATGTATGGATTGCCGAGCACTTGTCCGGAAATCCATACATTTTCCGGACACGTGTCTGGAAAGCCATACATTTCTATGCAAATTTTAAAGTTTTTGAATGGCTGTATCTTGTTCAATATTGGCTCAATTAACACGAAACTTAAAGATTTTGTAAAGCTCGGTGTGCTCTTTCTGAATATATGGGTCTTGTGTCGTTAATCCCATAATACACCGATTGTACCCAGGCCCCCGACGTATGAAATCCGGCAATGACATATTAGATATAGTTGTTCAGTTTTACCCCATGCAGGGCCGCGGGTCGCATCAAAGATCTGGAAATGGAAGATGAAGACATAAAAGTTAATGATAAGAGTATCCAGATATTTACTTTCATTTCTTAAGTCTCTATGCATTCTCAACGTTTCCTTCGATTTATTATTTTATTATGTTATTATTTTTCTTTTTGCGATCAGAAACTAACCAGCAAGGCATTGAAGCCACAAAGAAGCCGGATGCAAAGGACTGCAAACAAGGTAGATCATTGAAACCTTTCGACAATTAGCCCTGGGTTCACTCCAAACGGCTTTTTGATAGACTGGGTTTCAAAGTGTTCACTATCAAAAGGAACTTGCCTGAGAAAACTACCAATTGCAAGTGTTTCCCCCTTTTACTCAGTGAGTTAGTGAACTTTTATTTTTAAACCCCTTTGAAGTTCCCAAAATTTGATAAACTGTGCATATAGTAGGGCTGAAACAGTTTTAATTTAAACCTAACATAACTATTCTGCTACATTTAAAAGCCACTGAGTGACTGCTGTGAATATCGACGAATAGCTTTACAAACACAACTTTATAGTTTAATCTCTAATGGTTTCTTTGCTTAAACAGATTCCTCAGAGGACAGTGAAAGTCATGTTGACACTATGACTGTAACGACCTCCGCACTCTCTGTTCTTTTGGTTCTTGCTGTTGGGTATATAGTTTACCTGAAGCGATTGGATATCCGCTGTTGGAACCAGAGGAATGCTTCAGCACGAGAAAATGTCTCGGGTGTGAATGCAGCAGATGTAGCGTAAAATGGACAAACAAACAATTACAAAAACAAAATAGAAAATAATTACAATTAAATGATTTATAATTTAATAAAAAGTCATAATGACAAAAAAAAATTGTTTCAAGCACAAAAAAAAAGTACTCAGAACTAAACAAAGCCCAGTCAGTATGTGGTAGCCGTAATTATCAGTATAACTCAAGGTAAATTTACCCTAAGTAAATTTGTTAAATATATGTATAATAAAATGGCTATGAACGCTTAGTCTTGTTGGCAAAAGATAGGGGAGATAGGCAAGACATAACCGTATTATATATTTTCAATAACAAATGATTTTGTACTCAGTGTTATCGAAACAAATATCTGTGGCTGTGCCTTATTTATATGTTTACTTAAACTAATATAATATGCCCATTTACGTTATTCAGTCATGCCAATAAGTTTACATGTCTACCTGAACATATGGAAATGGAAATATTTAATGAATTGCAGTTGTAATGGAATTTGCAGTTTAAGTCGTTAATTGCATTTGTAAACGATATGCACAACCATATTTACAAATCATCAGTGCGAATGCAATGTTTAATTGTAGTGTATACACCTGAAGATTTAATAAGCCCTTTAGACTAGAGTTTCTTTTATTTAAAGGGAACGTAAATCTCAGGCCTGGTAAGATGTAGATTTATTTGATCAGTTTGAAGCAATAACAAACAATAACAAAGACAACGAAAGTCTGGTGCAGCTTTGTACCCTGATTACATTTTTTTTGTGTGTAGACTGAGGAGACGGTAACCGGCATAATCTGTAAAGCATACCGCGCACGAGTATACATATTTTTGTTATCGTGAATTATTTAATAAAGATTTCCTGTATATTTTGTAATTGCTTTCGAATGTTTATTTTAGACAAACGACGTCTTGCTGGGGAACATTCTTATTCGTTTTCAATTACTGAAACTGGCAAAAGGCCAAAAAAACGGTCTCTCCATGCTTCCAGTTTGGCGCCAAAAATGGGTCGCCGACGTCTGGCATCAGTGGCAACTCGCCCCTAGTTCGTCAAGTGTCGCCAGGTATAGGGTAATAGTTGTTTTATTTTAAACAAATTATGCTGTTCCTCGTCAAATTTAACCCTAAATTCTCAAGTTAACAATTATAAGAGAGAATAAAATATGAGAATAAAACTGAAAACACAATTACAGCTCGTTTCTTGAGAATTGAGAGGTACAACATTGTTTTTAAATCTGGCGGGTTTAATGGAATTCACAGAGACAGATATCCGTCTCACAAATTAAAAAACCTAAAGAGAGAAAATTTAACCTTCCACAAAAATTTTTACACTGCAAAACGACCATAAGGATAATTTAACGGGTTATTACGCGGCTTGCTCATTGCTTGAGGAAACAAGCAGGCCTGGAAAACACCCGTAGGTGATTTGTTGTGTGTGATCATATATAGAACTCCACTGCGTCTCGGCGGTCACTGAACTCGCGAAGAAGGACTTCGCCAACATCCAACCATCAAAGCCTCAAGCTTGTTCAACAACGCATATTAGGGGTGCCGAATGGTACCTCGAAAAACTTGGGTCTGGGAAAATTCTGGCAGGATCTCGAAATCTTTAAAGCGTTTTTGATAAGTCTCGGAGTCTCGTTTTTGCATGGTTTGTTTTTATCTTTATTCAAGTCTCTCAAGGAGTCTCGGGCTCGGATTTTTAACTAGAATCTCGGTGTCTCGGCGAGTCTTGGATTTTACCATTCGCCACCCCTCATATTTAGCGCTGTTAATCAGTTCCTTTAGCGCCTTGTCAACACTACGTAGGAGAAAATTGAAAGCGCAACAATCACCACTGAATAATTTTGGATTTGTGTTTGAGGAAAGCTCTGTCAGAGAAATTAATCGCATGATTGTTATGACGCTATGGATTTTTGGAAGCTCCGTTTGAAAAATCTTCTCCGTCCTCACGAAAACGCAAAGGCGACGTTGTCAAATTCCTCAGGTTTGAAGAGCGTTGTTTTCGTTAGTGTGGATGGTAGGCCTAACTGTACAAGAAAAGCTGCGATTTCAAATTTCTCCAGCGTGGTCTGGACAAGAGATAACCTATAGGAATATAAACAGACCAAAATTTACAGCTACAATGAGCGACAAAAGTAGTTGAGACACTTTTAGGAAACAGTGACGCTTTTCGTTACTTAAGCGTTTGTTCTATTTTATTTGCATCTAGTGTTAATTCTCTGATACCCCCGGCCCCCCAATTCAATGTTGTGTGGGCGCTGTGGTCTGTGTAGTCGAAGAAATAGAAAAATCAACATTGTTTTGGGGGGAAGGGGGCAAAATGTGACCAAGACGCTCAAAAATCGAATTTTACTACCAAGTGTCTCAACACTTTTGTCGCCCATTGTAGTCTGCAGAGAAACGAGTGGCTAGGGACACAACGTAACGGTGTTTTAGAATTGGGTTATACGGCATTCCCCGAGACAGAAATCGTAGAAGATGGAAAAGAGGGTAGAGCGAAACGCATATGCTGGACAAAACCCTTTACACTATGAAATGACGCATTGCTTCTTTATTTAGACATTGTGGAGATAAATTAAGCCATGACGCCCGCCCCATGCGCGTGTAGCAAAGTTGTGTAAGTAGAGTTTTGCATTGAACACGTACGCATCATTCAATGATTTATAAAGAGCCAATCTTCGCGCTTGATTTGTTTCACTTGGATACGTCGACAACTATGGGACGAACAAAGTTACCTGTCAGCTGTTTGCTGCTTTTCACTCTTTCAAGAACTTTACTCAGTTCAGGTACGTTGAGTGAAATACATTTATTCCTTGCCGAACTTAATTAAGTGAACGGGACTCGCAATTTGTTTACAAATGCGAGCACAAGGCGAGAACTGTTGTTTCAAGTAAAGTACATGTAAGAGTTGTATTTTGATTTAAAAATTCAAAACTTTACCAAAACTTGTCCACTCTTAACAACAGTTTTAAAAAATGAGGCCGAAATCAGTTTAAGTCACTTTTACTTCAACAGAAGCAAAGAAAAGAAACGTATTTGTCAAGACGTGATTTTAAATATAGCGCAGACAAAAGAATCGATGACGCTTTGTTAGCAACGCTATGTGATCATATCCCTGTCATTACCTTTCAAATAATATTCCATGTAGCTTAGCGCAGATTTCCGCTTCTCAACCCATTTTTGTACAGAAGTTTAGAATACGTATATCGGGGCTTAGAATGTTTTCAATTATAAACTAAACAAAGCAAGATCTTTTTAATCATTTCACATCGATGAAAAATTTATCAGACTCCACGAAAGAAAGCTCTAACAAATTAATCAGTCAATTTAAGGTGTTGCTTATTTACAGCCAGGTGAATTAATTGGTTGCCAAAGTTTTCGAAAATTACGAAATTAACGGCAAATTATTCTGCTGCGTAGCGTTAAAAGAAGCAAATTTGACTTTCTTTAGGGTTTATTTAGCTTTTTTGAACAAAAAATTAGGTAATGCACTATTGCATAATTTATTTCCGATCAATTTCCTTCCTGTACATTAATTAAACTTACAAATAAAGTGGGCCTTTGTAAGGACGTCTGGTCGGGTATAACAGAAGGGTTTATTCTCAAGTTGATCCCACAGCCACACGGGAATCACAGTCAATTCCCGAAGAAAGTACGATTTTCGGAAAGCTCTAAAACCAAAGAAACATTCTTCAATCGCTAGCTGGTTTTAGTAAATACTAAAAGAGTGGATAGCGTTGAAGGCGCGCTCTGATTGGCTAGTCAAACTACAAATATATCCTTTGCTATTTACCTCCGAGCAACGTTAATCAGGTCTAAATTAATCGATGAGGTATTCCATGTTATGCTGATCCAGCAACATGAAGGTGACCGTCTGAAAAGTCAGTGGAGTAATGCGTCATGCTGAATGTGCATGACAACAATTAAAATTTTAATATGTGTGCCGTCTTTTAGGTAAAGGGGCGCACACAACTTTTATGCATAGCGACTGGTGAGTAATGTAGACTGCAAACAGACACCTGTTACCTTTTAACTGCGTCGTTTCTTCGGTGAGCATAATCATAAATCTACCACAGACTCTAATTGTCGTAACTTGAGAATTCTTGTTGTCTCTCGATCAGCCAGTACTACATTTCTAAAACGCGCCAGTATATTCTCGATAGCCTCTGTTCTTCGTTCTTGCCTCCTGATGCTCTCCTGGTTGGTATCAAGTGGCACAACATCATACTTTACTTCTTCTACTGTTCTCAGTCTGCGAGCAGATACAAGCATCGCCTCTATTCATAACACTGTAAAGGGTGTCTGCGTAAACATAGCGCGCTCCCTGGAAGGCTAGCTCAGCGAGCGAGGTACCCCATGAGGAGAACAACCAACAATTCAACAACAAGATTTATTTTAAATAATCTTACTTTTCATTCCTGTCCTTTTCTTCCTTCTGCTGACTTCGCTAACCTAATTAACTTTCTTCTTCTGAATTCTTATTTCTAGAGCGTTCACTTATATACGTTTTCTCCTCAATAATCAGTTTTCACAATCATATAATTTGATTCTCCATGATAAGGAAGAGGTCCGATCATAAAATATAATTATACAAATCGATGACATTTCTTGTCATTTGATGAAAACTCACTTCCCTAGGTTAAAGAGCATGCAAAGCCATAAATGTGATCTCTAGAGTGAGTCAGAAGTTAAAGCTAAACTTTTATAAAATGAAAGTCAAGTTTAAAGCAACTTTAAGATATAAAAGTTAACCTTTTTGGCCAGGGGTGAAACACACCCAAGACCTTTTTCATAATTAAAGAACAAACCACTAATAGCTTATTTATTATTAAGAAAGTAAAACCATATACCAATTCCACTTGAATTTGCCCCATAAAAATCTAGAGGTGGGACATATCTCTTGTATTGCCACCGTCGGGAGACGTAAAGTCTCCACTTAGAGCCACCTGGAAACTTATGTTAAATCGAGAAGTCTAATAACCTTGTTAAGAATTCTACACTTAAAGTATAAGACAAGAACCTTACTCGGGAGATCACAAAATACTTTAGGTTAAGCTATTATATAATCGTCATACATTTTACAACATTCCAGTGTCAATTCATTATTCATGCTGGTCTTTATCGTGATCTCATTTATCAATAATGTCTTTTCTCAACTCATTTCTGGTACATGCGGAAAGAGCCACAATCATTAAATCCTAACCACTAAAAACCAGAATCACAACATGTCATTCAACGATATCACACAATTTTAAATAAAAGTCACAAATTCATGCAAGTTGTCCTGTGACAACACTTTCATCTGGAGTCAGCCCCCCATGACAAAAGCAAACAATTCGGCAGCTCGTCTCAAACAGCTCTACAAATCAACCAATAATTTTTTTAACTGACGGCTGCTTCTAAAAGTCGAATTGCCTCTTTTTTTGCGAATTGCGGTGATCGTGGTATTACTCAATAATACTTCTGTGTAGAATGCTTATCCACAATCAATATTATTCTCTTTTTTGCGATATTTCACTTTCGTCTTCATTACGCGACTTTATTTCGACAAACTAAATGGCGGATTTATTGCATTATGATGTTCATGAATTCTACAATAAACGGTCATGATCAGTATTGACAAAAGCTGGTAAACTGCTTGATCAAAGAACAATTTTGATACCACATTTAGTAACTGATAAACAATTAAAGATACATCACTGTGACGACACGGCGAATTAACGAAAATCGAAGCTAGTACACAGCGTTTTTTTTACTTTTTTGTCAAGTCAACGTCCACCGACGTAAGCCTATAGTGACTCGATAAGGTTATCTTTGAACATGAGGAAGAGCGTCCGCCTAATCTTGCAATACTAGTACCGTTTTTTAGATAAATCTCTTATAGCATTTAACCTCGCAGTCAGTCTGTCATCGAAAGCTAAGGGCGCGCAGCACTTCTGTGTGTTAAAAGCGTTCAAATTTTGAATTTCCGACCATCGTACCCTTGCGCTTGCTCGACAACGTGCATTAACCTTCGCAGATCAGTTCCTATCAGTATTGAATAATAAACTTCAAATGAAGTTACTGCTAGCTTCTTGCGAAATTAGTGACACAACAGTGCTTTTTGATTTGGTTTACATAGCATTCAACAAGAAAAAGTCATACAAGAAAAAAGAGAGTTTTACCTTAAGAGATACGTACGTGCACGAGGTGGACAAGAGCTTTTACACTATAAAATGGCGTATCATTCCTTATTTACACACGATGAAGATAAATTTAGCGATGAGGCCCACGTGTGTATCAAGTTGTCTGAGGAAGCTGAAAAGTTCTACATTGAGCTGGTTGAGTCATAAAGAGCCGGTCTTAACGCCAGTTTGTTTCCTTCGGAGCACGATAACTATGGAACTAACAAAGTTAGTTGTCAGTTGTTTGACGGTAATCATTCTTTCAGAAGCCTTTCTCGGTTCAGGTAGGCTGAGTGAAATACATTTTGGTTATTTCTATTTGATACGTAAATGAACCGTGCGCAATTTGTTTACAAATACGAGCACAAGGCGAGAATGTTATTTTATGTATTAAGCCACTCTGGAATTCAACATCATTTTTTACAACAGTTTTAAAACAGGCAGCCGAAATCAGTCTCAGTCACTTTTATTTCAACTAAAGCTAGGCAAGGAACCCCCGGGGTGGGTACTCCCAGAAAAATTGGGTGGGGGTGTGCGGCCCGCTTCACAAAGCCCTTACCCTATTTATGACCAAAATCTGCGATATTCCCTACCCTATTTATGACCTGACCAAAAATTCGAAACCCTATTTATGACCTGAACCTTACATCAAAATCCTGTTTCTGACCTGCGTTATAATTGGATCCCTAGTTCAGACCAATGTTAAATTACCGTTAACATAATTTGGGAAGGGCTTTTGTTGATTTTCTTTCCCATATCAGGGCTAGAGTACAAAAACCATACCCTATTTATGACCAAAATGGCTAAAATCAGCTAAAATCGATAACCCTATTTATGACCAAAACAGCTGAAAAACCATACCCTTTGGGGCCGCACATACCTATGTAGCCCATATAAGGGAGTACCCCCCCCCCCCCCCCCCGGGGGCAAGGAAAGAGGCAATGGATTACGACATGATTTTAAAGGAATCGACGACGCTATCTGATAAAATTAGGTGTCTTGACCTTTCAAATACTATTCTGGCCCCATAGCTTAGCGCATGGCGCCGCTGATTTCTCAGGCCATTTTTGTACATAAGTTCAAGTTCAAAAGATATCGCGGATTGGCAGTTCAGTTCTTTCTTCTATGGATAACCGGTGCTCATGTTTACGCGAGGGATGCCGCTGACAGCAAACAATTAATTTAAGGAGTTACGCATTTAAAGGAAGGTGAATAATTAGTTGCTAAATTGTACGGAAACGGTGGATTATCTTAATGGGAAGATGAAACGGCTAGCGGTAAAAGAGACAAACCGGTTTGTTTAGCTCATTGGCTTTTAACACAATCCGTACGCTCTTCTTCACGTATTTCTCATTTCGGCCTACCTTTATGTACAGTAATTTAACTTACACAATACAGTGGCAAGACGTCCTGACTGTTATGTTCTCCACATAAGAAAAATTCTTAAAACAAAGAAACATTCTATAGTCGCAAACGTGATACTACATCGGAAACCTCCAAGGGAAATGAAAATTGCTTCAAAAAATCCGATAGTTTGAGAAATCAGGGATAAAATTAGTGTTCGATTGAGGATGGTTCGATATCGTGTGGTTCAAAAAATTGAGGGTTCGAGAAATAGGGATTCTATTGTAGTTATAGGACAAGGTAAACAGCGATATAAGAATAGAATCGCTGACTCTTCAGTTCTCAACCGGTGCTATTGTTATCATATCCGGTTGCATCAGCAAATTTTCCTCGGCTCATTTTTGTGCAAAAGTTAGGACTTGAAACAGGGCTTAGAATGTTTATTAGAACATTTAAAAATCATAAACGAAACAAAGCAAGAGATGTTAAATCATTCCACGCCGATGATTGGTCATCAGGCTACACAAAGGTGCTCTAACAATTAATATTTTAATTTGATCAAATGGTCAGGTGTTCGGAACTTACGAATATCCTGATCGGGGTCGATGAAACGGCTTGCGTTAAAAGAGGCAAGAAACCGGATTTGTTTAATTCATTTTGGCTTTTAACCGCACAAATTCCGTAACGCTTTGCTGCATTCATTTTTTTTAATAACTTTCTTCATGCATGAACAGTAATTTTACTTACAAGATATCGCTAGCGGAAGACGACTTGTCGCCTTAAGCGAGTTATGTGAGTTGCCTGAGTGCTCAGGAATGAATCAGCGGAATTTGTTTTTTGATCCTGGCCACCCAAAAATTATAGTGAAGTTACTCAAAAACTTTCTGTTTTGAACAAAAATTTCGAAAAACTGAAAAGAAACATTTTATAGTCGTTAGCTGATAAAATAAGTATATTGCATCACCCAACCACGCGGCCTGTACAGTACCGTTACACAAGGGAACGAGACTTGAAACATTCAGTAGCGAGCGCTGAAGCTGTGCTTCGATCGCGAAGATCTTCAAAAGACACACAGATATTACCAGAAACAAACAAGATGTTGATGTTATGATGGTTGTGAGCCAAGCGAATGATGACATTTCTTTCTTTTCCTCCTGAGCAGAGTTAAAATTGTATTATCCCCTGCATGTTGATTGAAATCATAGAAAAACTCATGAAACCTTGAGAGGGCTTGAAAAGCTGTGGAAACACTCGCCTGCTAACAACACTTCTCAACGTTCTCCACAACCTCGTCCCCAGGGCCTTCTCCTCGACGATTTTCAAAATGGCGGATCGTCGGGAGAAGACCCTGGGCAACGCTGAACTAACACCCTTGTTGATTGGCCCATTCATACAAACACGCTGATTGGTTTAAATACATCCTAAAGAAATATGGCGGACGTAGCGAGTGTTTATACGAATGAGAAAGGCCTTTTAGGAGGTTGAATTGCAGTTCAGTTCAAGCGATGTCGAATCAGACTGCCATTAACGATTCGAAAGGTGAATCTTTTCCGTTAGATTTTAATTTAAAAGATGTAACCTATACCATAGAAGAAGAAATAAGCCGGGAAAATATACATAACAACCATGTAAACCTAAGCTTTTGTTAAAGTACAAATCTGCCGGCAGCTAGAGAGCTGCAGCTCGTCACATGTGGCCTTATGCGCTGTTGTTTTCGTTGTTCTATATTCATGTGTAATTAGTTTTTCTACGTACGGAAACAAAGAAGAGTTTGAAGCGTTCGTTATGGTCGAATTTCAAATCTAAATAAGAGGTTTTGCTCGTTACTGAGCTTTGTTCTTTTATACGGAAAATCGCTTCTATTTTCTTGGACATGTATTCCTTAAATATAGGCCTTCTGCCTGTATTAGGTTTAGGCTTATTTCAAATCTTACTTCAAATGCACTCTTTTTTCTAATAATAAAGTATTGTTTTTCTGGCCGAGGCTGAATTGAATATTTTTATTTTTCTGCCGAGTTTAGGTTGAAAATATTCTTGTGAGAATATTCTTAAATTATAGCATATGACATTTCTGTTGTCAAATGTATTTGCTGTCTGGATGGTGTTTAAGTAATTTTAGAGCCAGCTTGCAGGCATTAAATACGTATTGATACAATGCACATGACTTCTTCCAGAAATGTTATTAGCGTCAAACATACAGCCAGTGCTATGTTCATACATGCTATGTTCGAGATTCAAATGTAAAATAAGTTTGCTGTTTTGAACTATAGTGTTTTTTTCTCAGTACCTGGCCGGGGAAAATGGTTCCTGTTTTATTGTGTCCGAAGACTTACATTCCTTACTGTCTTTAGTTTTTCTATAAGTGGGGGCCTTATTTCAAATCTTGTTTAAGTAGTGCACAAGAGAACAGGTGAAGGAGATCATTTATGTATATAAATGTTCAGTAAAATTTTTCCAACAAAAGAAATGCACAGATTTACAAATGAATTTAGAAAAATTTGACTCTATTGCCTTTTTCCTGTCTTGCCAGCTCCCCATGTGAGAAGGGGAGATTGGAGGATATAGGTACTACTCGCTTATTGTTTACCGTAGATAAATTGCCATCTTGATGAACCATCTTGGCACTGAAAGGGGTCGATAAAACATGCATGAAAGCTGCTGTATATCTTTAAGTGTATTCCACAAGCCAAGGCAACCTCAAAAGTAAGGTCTATAGGTGACAACACTAGTTACTCATAGAGAGGATAAATACAAATTATATTCCAAAGTAGTATTCTTTAAACCAGGCAGTGATAACTATATAATGTATTACATTTTAAACATTTTTATTATTCAAGCATTCCCAACCTTGTCTTCAAACAATGTTGGCATAATAAAGCCATGTTGAAAGAATTTGCACTGTGTATGTCTACTTGTATTGATAAGCTTTATACTACTTATATTCTTCAAAGGTGTTTACAGATTACTGGATGGGGCCTGGGGTAGAAGGTAGAAAGGTTTTCCTAGCATTACTGTTTCCAAACTAGATTGTTTCTTTGGTCACAGGAGTGATTAAAATTATCAACCAGCAACAACAGATTGCAACAAGCAAATTGTCCTGACCCACACAATATAAAAATGTGTGTCAATGCAACATTAAACAATTATGTCTGTTTTATAGAACTATTGTTCACTGATCAATGCCATGCAATACCAGTCAGGGGTCCAGGGAGCCTGCCCCTCCCCCCCCCCCCTATTTAGGGTAAAAAAAGAAAAGAATGCAGAAGGAAGAAAAGCCTGCAGGGCAAGCAAAATAAAACCACCCTTCCCCCTAGCTCAAGGTCTGAATCCGCCACTGAATACGCTTACAAACACTTTTTTTTATGGCAAGCAATTCAAATTCAATGATAAAGCAATTATTGAACTTGAACTGGTTGTCACAAAATGTAGTGTTTGTAAGTGTCTTGTATATCATTATGGGAACAATAATTATGTACAACCGCTTGAGGACATGAAAAATTGTTCAGTATTCTTTACACAAATCATTTATTACTTGCATGATGACCTCAGCATGCTTCTTCTCCCATGTGGGGAAGGTAGAAAAGATGTGCTGAGCTGAGGTCAAGCACTCACATTCCAACACTACAGCATCTATCAGTTTTAGGGTAAACCGCATAGTACAGTCAATACTGCTAAATCTCCTGCGGCTTCCTCCAAAGTGTAACTGGTATTGTTTAAGGAACTTCTTTTTTTAAGTCCTTGTAGGGTGGAAACTGTTCTTACTTTGTTGGTTCGAGGCGTTCTTGCAGGTTGTCACTAATCCCTTTCTCACACTTTGCATCACCTACATATATATACTTTAAGTTTATTTCATTTCTTCATTTGATAGTCTGTGCTCATTGTGATTGACCTGAGTTCTCACTCTGGTTTTAGTTTTACAATGTGTCATTGAGACCCCCCCCCCCCCCTTCCCACCAATACACTGAGGAAGTAGAATAATATGTAATTTCATATGCATATAAACAGTATTTTCTTCCATTTTACACTCAGTCTGGTGAACATAAAAATTAAACACCACATCTTTGGATAAACTCATTCTCAATAGACCTCTGTTGAAGTCATTTGATAAGGAGAACAATGCAACAGGTCATTTTGGCAAAGATAATTACTGGAAGTGGTGTACAAGGTTAGACAATGGTAAATTGAAACTTAACAATTAATGCAAAAACTTGGTGCAAGGAAATCAGTTTTGTAGTTTGTGGACTGCAACTAGGATGTACTTACATAACAGTCAAACTTTTCTCCCAGGTTAAACAATGATTATATGAAGGGTAGGCAAATCGAAATGTATAGGGAAAACTACAGAATGGGGTTTGATGGACAGTTTATATTCATAGTAGCTCAAGTGAAGTGGTCAGTGTGTGGTTGCTGGGTAAGGCAAACGTAGCATGATTTACCCGCCCCCCCCACCCCCCTCCCCCACCCCACCCAACCACCCCCACCTTCCCCGCTTCACCCAACCCCAAAAATAAAAGATTATGCTTACTACGTTTGTTTTCAACCTGGTATATGAGTGGCGGCACCATAAGAGAAATCAGTCCGAACTGGCCCAGCTTGCAAAGAACCATGGACTAAAACAAACCAAAACGAGCCATGAACAAGGATTCGGGGTGTATCAGTGCACTACTACAGAGGTGCACTAATTACATGGATATTAAGGAAACTAAGTGAAAATGTGGGGTTCCAGCAGTTCAGACAAGGAATTGCAAAACTGGGTATCCTTCCCGATTGTTTCTAATGTGATTATACTTTATATTCCATTATTTTTGTTTTGCATCTATACATTTAGATTACCAGTCTCAGCCAAGAAAGTAGGCTTATATAATATCCACCTATTATATCCTACATTTTTGCAGGGAGTACAGCATTAGCAGATTCTCTTTTTGCCCATAAGTTTTCTAATTGAAGCCAAAGAGACTCAGCAATGAACATATAACTGTTCATAACCTGGCGATCCAAAACGAGTCAATTACAAGCGGTGTCGTGGTAGTGCTCGTTTTTAGGTCGTGCAAATCATTTACGCAGTATTAAGTTCGTCATTCTAAAACTGTATACTACATGTGTATAATTAACTTAAGTAAGACTCAACTTAATAAATTCTGATTAGATTTATTACAAAAGCGATGCCTGTGAATTAGGGAAATCACTCAATCAATAGATAATTTGTATAAAGTTAATCACTTCATGTTCACATAGCAAGTTGGAGTACGTGACTCATCTTGCTTGAAAAACCTTAGCAATATGAGGCGACAAAGAGTTTGTTTTTTTCACTCTGTAGCTTATTCTCTTTGATGTTCAATCTGAAATATAGCGAGTACGAAAGTGGTATAAACTTACAAATGCTGAAAAGTCCTGCTCCAGAATCAAAACATCCGTTAAAATAACATTTAATCTTACTAGCGAAGCCACCACTGCCTCGTGTACAAAGTTAAAGCGTTCTTTGACAGGTGTTTTGCTTCCCACGCGATGCTTCGCCGCCATTTTGTTTTGGCCTTTCTCAAAATGTCACGTGATAAAAATCTCCAAGATTTTTGGAGATTTTGTACCACGTGACCCAGCCTTTGCCAGGGTCTTCTCCCGACGATCCGCCATTTTGAAAATCGTCGAGGAGAAGGCCCTGGGGACGAGGTTGCGTTCTCCAAATTACCGACACACCCGGGTTTTTTAACAAACATAGAAACATGATGAAAATGTTCCTCTTGCTATTTCCTAAGGTGCGACAGGTATCCCAATGTAAGTCAGCCACTTATGAAAATTGTTGTTACCTATGTGATTTAATATTATTGGATCTCTTTGAAACACACAGTTTCAACAATTTTAGGAGCACAATTGTCTACCATTATTGTAAGGGTTGAAAGCCCGGCTAATTGTAGGAGACGACCAATTGTACAATAGCTCGATTGCAGGTAGATGTTCACAGCGCAGTAAACTCAAGTTAAGTTTCGAAAAAACGGGACAACTGGCGAAATTTCAGTGACTGGTTTGGTGATTCAATAGACCGCGTCAGGAAGTCGATATCGAAACTGAAATACTTTTTGTGAAAGTAACAGCAAATATTTTAAAGACTTTTATTATCTTCAGGTCACCGCTTTATCTTTAAAAGACTGGCGATATTTTACAAAGTAGTATTTTCTTTCCCTTTACAACTTGCACTTAAGTAATGTTTTCTGCACCCTGTTAATCTGAATCTCTTTAACTCTTTCGCATACAGTCCCTTTAACAGTCACTGATGTCAATCTTTTGCTTTCACTTTAATTCCATTCTCATTACGGGACTGTACTAGGACAAGAAAATATCCGAGTTAGCAAGTAAGTCAATATTGACGTACGCTCGCCTGCTAACTGAATGTACTTGAAAACTACTGCATGTTTTCGAATGTTTGCTTTAGTATTCATCTACAGCAAAAACACCGGGGCCCGTTTCTCGAAAGCTCTGGAAACGTTTCGGGCCGGTGAAGCCATTTTTAGCTCATTTGTGTTTAAAAACGGAGAATTCTATACGCCTAAAACTTCTTCTATAAAGAGAACCTCTGTTCATATTAAGAATATTAAGAATAAGACAGTAAGGGTCATGGCTAAGTATGATTATGGAACATGATGACGTGTCCTTGGGATAAATGTTGACGGTGTCAGAATTTAACCTTACAGTCAGTCTGTCATCAACAGCTAAGCGTAGCACTTCCATTTGTTCACAAGAAATGATGAAGCTCTTCTTAACCGATTTCCATGTCTTTGTGAGTCTTTGGGTCTTGCAAGTCACAGGTATGTTTTGAAGGTAGTTTTTTTTTTCTTTTCAGTGTACTTCTTACATGGATTAATGTATAATTAAATGGCTTCAAATTGCTGTTTAACCTTACTAATACTCGTCGCATTTGACTTTTCACTAAAGTAAAAAAAAAACATAGCAAGTTTACGGCCTAGCAAATCGTGTGGTTTACAAGCGCTATTTGGAACGACTAAATTCTGTTTTGCTTCCTGTCTTTCCTTGTCGCGTTCACCACTACGTCTTAACGCAGTGTGGGATTTTTTTTCCCTCGGTTCACAATTTAAAGGTCACGGCATGGATATCTTCCTGAATAGTCTAGTTCATTAGATTTTTGTTTAATTTGGTTTGATTACGATGTACGATTTAATTTAGCCCGTAGTTTTATGGCTTGACGCAAACGGTGGCTTACATAATTTTTCCTGATGTCCATTCGTTATGGACTGTTATGTACACTTTGTCAATCCTATAGGAAATTCATCTTGAAACAGCCGAAATTCAAGTGATATAAAATACCATCTGTTGCTTTCCTGCAAAAGTAGCTATTGAGGAGTTTTGAGCGGACGCCGATCGTAAAAAAAAACGACGACGACAACAGTAACATGGTGGCATGGAGAATTCGTCCACTACAAATCCACAATAACTTTCAGAATCGCTTGGCTATTTTAAAGAAACATGGCATCTTCTCATTGGGTTTGAAAGAAGCTCTTCAGTGTCGCAGTTCTATAAATATATCTAACTGCCGATGTCAGCGTAAATTTTCATTGTGTCAATTACATGCCCAAGCTCGGATGTTTCGTCATCATGCAAACGAACATAATTTCTGGAAGCGCTCTATATTTCTAAAACATACATCAAAGACCATCAAAAAGTTTGAAAGAATCTTTCAGCGGACTGGAATTCTGTGAAAATTTCAGACTGCTGGGTATTTAGTCCATTTAAGATCTTGCCCACGGCTGCCGCGCATTTAGCCACAGCGTGAGAGAGGTATACAAGCGACTTAATGATGTATCACAATGTATGGTCATTCATGGTAGACACCTCAAATTTTCCGTACAAATCCAACGGCCGCGAGGAAATAACACCGTCAAGTTATTGTTTATTAACTTGCTGTGATCCATTTGGGTTTACCTGGTTGTTAACAAGCTATTTTGCTCATTTTAAAACGCTAACAAAAATCAACGTCCCTAGACGCCGACGTCAGCAATTTTATTCACAGATACGTCAGGGAATAATAGAGCATAAGGAGGAAAACTGAATGTGTTAAGAGTTAACATCCCTTAACCAAGTAAGACAATGAGGAGTATCAAAAAAATCATTATGCGTTGGATTATTGTTGTTCTCTCTAGCAACTCACTTTGCAGAAGGGTGGTTGGAATACTTCTATGGCTTTGATTTCGAAAACTGAGACACGTGTATTGATCGACAACAAGGGGTTTCCCTCGTGTATATTTCGGTCGCGATATTAGTCAAGGGGTCTGCCTTATATAGGCGACATCAGTTAAATGTGCGGCCTCCTAAGGGTATGGTTGTTGAGCCAGTTTGGTTATAAAAAGCGTATCAATTTTTGGCCATTTTGATCATTAATAAGGTCTGGTTTTTGCTCTCAGCTCCATAGTCTTGAATTGAGCATGCTTTTTTTGGAAGAAGGTACTAAAAAAATTACTGCTAGTCTGTAGGGAAATGAGTGGCTAGTGGCATAACGGTGTGTTCGACTTGGGTTATACGTCATTCCCCAACACAGAAATCGTATAAGATGGAAAAGAGGATAGGGAAAAACGCATATGTTGGACAAAACCTTTTACACTATAAAATGACGCATTGCTTCTTTATTTAGACATGGTGCAGATAAATTAAGCCATGACGCCGGGCCCACGCGTGTGTGTCAGTAAAGTTGTGTAAGGAAGTGGAATACGCTTGATTCAACGATTCACAAAGAGCCGACATTAGTGCGCGCTCTATTGAGTCAGTCAGACACTTCGACAGCTATGGAACCAACAAAGTTGCTTGTCAGCTGTTTGGTGCTATTCACCCTTTCAGAAGCCTTTCTCAGTTCTGGTAGGCTGAGTAAAGTACATTTCATTCCTAATCGAAGCATAAGTGAACGGGAAGCCATTTGTTTACAATTGCGAACACAAGGCGAGGACGTTGTTTCAAGCACAATGCTAGAGTTTGTACTGTTTAGATTTAAAACTTTACCAAGTCTTGTCCACTCTTAACAACAGTTTCAAAACATGCGGCCGAAATCAGTTTCAGTCACTTTAACTTCAAGAGAAGAAAAGAAAAGAAGCATATTTAATTTGACAAAAGCAATGTAGCATTACGACGTGAGGTGAAACAAAACTCATGGTTTCCCGCGGGAGCAGTCATTACGTGGTTTGTTACACCGTTTATTGAGGTGGTTTGTATGATCTAGCGCTAGCTGTGTTTTAAGCTCCGGCCAAACGATCGCCATGCAATAACTTCGAAAGACTTTAAAGCGTGATGTTTCAATATACTTGTCACATTCAGTCAAGTGAATCAAACACATTATTGCTGTTTGCAAACCATTGGCAGTAGGCGAGAACATAAAACTGACAATGGCCCTTACGAAAGGATACAGCCGTAACTGAAGTCATAGTTAATAAAGAGAAATGGTTAGGAAGCCCGGCAAACATCAAAGGAGCAAGATGAAACTGAGATGCCAAGATTTAGGTTGGAAGGTCCATGACCGTGCAAAATCTTTTGTTTTGTGCTCATACACTAATTACGTAACTAACACGTTTCTGCGGAGTAAACAACTATTGTTTTTTTTGCACGGTCAAGGCCAAACAAGCGAACAAAAACCTACAACAAAGAAGTTTGTCGGGTTTCATAACCATACCCCTCCATTAACTGGGCTGAAGTATGTTCAAATTAACGCGGCTTTCAACTCTCCGTTCTATGAGGAGGAGGTTTAGTGATCTCTTGATAGTTAGCTTTTAACTTAAGCCTTTGAAAGACCAAAACTACATTATCAAGAAACTTCAGAATACCCGGCCACTTATTAGCATCTCATTGAATAAGAATAGCAACTATCGTATTATTTCTCGTTCTTCAGAGCACACCGACACATGTAAATGGAGTCATAGTTAATAAAGCGGAATGGTTAGGGAGCCCGGCAAACATCAAAGGAGCAAACAAAGATGCCAAGATTTAGGTTGGAAGGTCCATGACCGTGCAAAATCTTTTGTTTTGCGCTCATACACTATGTATGAATTACGTAACCAACACGTTTCTATTGGTTAGTTCCTCAGTTCGGAGTAAACAACTATTGTGTTTTGTGCAGGGTCAAGGCCAAAAAGCGAACAATAACCTACAACAAAGAAGTTTGTCGAGTTTCATAACCACCCCTCTATTAACTATTATGGAGTGGACGGGTATTCTGAAGTTGCTCCAAAATTTATAACTTTTAGAATACGCACTTGGTCAGGCTTTCTCATATTGAGTCATTATTACCTCCTTCAGTTTGGTTATTCAAGGATGACAAATGACACAAAAACGTTTCTGTCGCTTACTCCGTAGTATTTTTGCCTTGTGGCCGATTCCTTCGATTCCTTCTACGTTTCACAAAATGAATTCTGGTCTACCAACTGATTTCTTTCCGGTGTCTTTGCTGTTAATTCTTCAGAGGTATTCTCCCACTCACTAAGCTGAGTAATTTTTTTTGCGTATTTTCGTCGACCAGAGGCGAAAGCGAGGCGAGCGCGTAGCCCCTCCTCTCACGCGTGACTCGCTTTCGCCTCTGTTCGTCTAAAATACGCAAGAATTTACGGCTGTTCTGCAGGCTAGGAGGTTTCCCCGTAATCATTATACAAACACTTCTGCTGATACTGCACATTGCAAATTGCTTTTCTGGGATTGGGTCACAAGAAGCAGAGGAGTCCTATTTGACCCTGTTTACAGTTACATTTACCGTACAGTTGTAGCGCGGATCGATCTGTTGTTATTTCAAATCGCATTCAAATCACTGCATATGATCGACTGTTTTACATGCATACCTTGTTAGAATTGTCTGTTGACATCCTGTCCGCTTTGCTTTCACGACCGTACGGGCACAAAGTGCCCCGCAGACTTAAAAAACAGAGAGACTTAAAAAGAGCCTTGTTCCCAGGGTCTTTCATCTTCCGCCCGCCTGGAAGACCGAGAGACCATGGGAAGAGATTGAACTTAAAACAGATTCGATTCGCACTACAATTATGTAGACCATGTCATTATACGGTAAAATTTAACTAGAAATTCGGTCAAAAATGCCAGGGACTTCCCTAACTCCTCTCCGTGATTAACCTGCGTTTGCAATTACACTAGTAAAATTCCTCGCAATCATTTTCTCGTCGTCATAGGTTACCGTGACTTTCCGTGACTTGAAAAGAAAAGGAAACGGAAGGGAGAAACATCTGTGTTTCGTTTAATGGACAAATTTAAATGTGTAACTGAATTATTAGGATGAAAAAAAAAAATTAAAAAGGGACTCAAAGCACGGGACTCAAGCTATGATAAGGAAAAGCGTTATTCCACAAGTTAAAAGTTAATTATCTAATGGCACAGCCGGTTTGTGTGGGATCAGTAAACCTGAAACGAACTCTGTTCGGTGTGCCTCAACACATTGTCTTCCATAATTCATTTTTTGAAGTTCAGAGGCTCATAGTCACTTTCATTTGATTAAAGAGAAAGTTTTCTTTCAACTTTACTCTCTCAGTAAGAAGCGAGGCATTTCAACCCAAAAGCTATCGTAACGTTCGATGAGAGTTTAAACCAAACAAAGAGGCACCAATAAACTAAAAAATTCCCTCAGGAAGTTAAGGAACGATGTGTGAAAGAGTTTTACTTTGGTGCCAACTGGAGCTGCGGAACCTTCATGGTTGTTTCCGCTGCTTTAAAAACCTTACAAGGTAATCAAGTTTCATCAACGACAAAAACATTTCCATATCTTTACACACGTGGTTCAGGGGGAGGGGGGGGGGGGGAGATGGGAGGTGGTTGAACTACTGGACTACCCGGAGGACAAAAATCTAGATAGCGGAGGGGCCGGGGATTAGCGGGAGTTTCAAATCCTCCGCGCTATTCGCTTCTCGAATTTAAATTTGTTCCCGGTAGTCCCGAGTGTTATCAACTCCTCCTCCCCCCCGTCGCTCGATCTTCCGTGCTTCAATTTTGTGTTAGAAAAACATCAAATTAGTCCAGAACCGAGGCATTTGTCTCACATACTAATTAACTATCACATTGAATTGTTTTTGAATTATAAATTATTGGTTTTGAACAGAATCAATGCGGAAATTTGAAAATGGTGCTGTTTGGTGTTCCTTAAACTTATTGGACTCATATTGTTGCCTTTGTTAGCATTGCATCATTGCTTTCTTTTTCTTGTAGGCCGAAAGGCTTGAATAAATTAGAAGATATATAACGGGATGGATGCCAAACTATGGCTGGTTTCAGCTGGTTCCTCCACTACCCAACGGAAGACTTTTCAAGAGGGAATTACGCCCCCCACGCGGATGCCTTCATTGGAACAAGTGGCTATTACGGAATGCGGTCGACTGTACAAAGAGTGGTTTCAGGGTTAAACATATATGATGAGATAAAGCGACAGGCATACTCACCAATAGAACCTTGACCAAAAAACGAAAAGTTCTTTGGTAGACGTAATATATCCACCACGTGATGGGAGTCTGATTGTGTAATGAATTCCACCGTGCAAGACAGCGGTGGTAACTACAAATGTAGTTACAGAGGCGATTACAGGGGACCGCGTGAATGAAATCACTGATTTTTTACCAACTCCAGAGTCAGGCCCTTTAAAGGGTGAAGACGAATTTCAGTCGTGTTACACCAAGTCTAACAAGTTGGCAGGGGGAAGGGCTATGTTAATGCATACGGACAGGGGTCATTCGCTATTCAATACATCAATCAGACAATCGACCAGTCAATGACAAATTCCGCCGGTTTCGCCACATCCTGTGCTGGCAGGACTATTGAAAAAACAGGGCCAAACTTTTTCCGCGTTGTTGAAAGTTTGGACGAGAACCCCTGGATTTAAACGGGTAATAACCGCGAGCTCATCACCGCGAGTGTTTCGACAAAAATTGTCTCGTTTCGCTCTAACTGAAAAAACAGAAAGTGTCAAGTTACCATTTGAAAACTAACAAATAAACATATCATGTTACATGATGTCTGAACCAACAAAACAAGGAATTTGAGTGGTTGTGGTAGAGCAGATCCAATTTTCTGATTGGTGTGAAATACATATATCTTTCACTCACTAGCTCTTCCACCTCACTCACTTCATCCATTGACCCCATCATAACATACCCGACGCACCGACTACTCTTAGAGTGTAGTTTTTACCCAAAAAAAAAAAGGAAAAACTAAAAATATGCTGCATGTCTCGTTGCGGTGCCTAGGTATATAGGCTACCAGGAGCCCATTTACGTGAGGCTACCCGAGCCGTCACCTCAACTTTCGCATTTGAAGGAGCAAACATCTCAAGGGACGAACACATATAAGAGGACCGCAAACAGTTCTGCTTCACAAGCAATTTGACATCTTTATTAAAGAAAATTCCGCGAGGAAAGTTAAATTATGAGCTGCCTTTCTAAAAATGACACGGAATAGGCCCCCCCCCTGTGACCCCTTAAGACACTCAAAAAGACTCCATCCAGCGAAACTGTCTGTTATGTACATCATTCTGTTTTGTTGTTGTTGTTGTTCCGTGTGTTTCTTCGAAGGTCAGGTTTGTCCATTCTTTTGTTTTTCCTACACTCACATTTTATGCTAATATAGTGGTCACACTGTCCTTTCTTCATATACACCTTACTGAAAAACTGGGCATAATTTACTTTGATAAGGGAATCCTGACCATGTCGTCGCCGAAATGGTCATGTTTTTATCTCGCTACCTCTTTATCCAACCTCGTTCCCAGGGTCTCTCATCTTACCGCCCCCCTGAGGCGAGTGATGAGGATGAGAGGGTCTCTCCTCGACTCGCTCACAGGAACGAGGAACGAGGTTGCTCTTTTTCTGTTTAATTCCTTGGGGGAAAAAAAAAAAAAAAAAAAAAATTTGTTTTTTTTTTCAAAATATCTCGTTATTAATTAGAACCATATTGATGACTAGAGGACTGCCCTGCCCAGGCAGGGGTCTTATGTTTGAGGGACGTTGTGAATATTATTTGTTATTAAAAAATTTTAAAAAAACGATTCTCTGGCTGAAGATGATTAAAAATTACGAGCTTTTTGACTGCCCGACACTGCCCATAGTCGTGCGACGGGTAAAATGAATGAATGCAATAAAAAAGCTCGCCGAATTGCGAAATTAGAAAAACGTATAAATTAATATGAATGTTTGTTAAAAAAGGAATTTGGATGTGCAGGTAAGGGCAAGAAATGTTATCGCGTTAGGTGTACTCGGGTATGCCACGATTCTTGTTATTCTCAGATAGATAGATAGATGGCCTTTATTGTGAAACGATAAGTGTTAAGGCTACATGAGCTTGTGGGGTCGTTTACAATTAACTTAATTACTAGAAAAACTAAAAAACTAAAAAGCTATACGGACCCGAAAAAACGTTTGAAACTAAAACATTTTTAAGCGGCCTTACACAAAATAGAAATTTGTGGAATATAAAATTTTTTTTTTTTAAGTATATCACAAAGGTCCCCATATTCTTTTTTTTTCTTAAATGATTACAAGTGGAATGGCAGACCGTTTAATCTTAAAGCTGAATTCTTCTGGTTCTGAAGAGCCTTTGTCCAATAATTAATGCGTTCTCAAAATCAATGGCGTGGTTGTTGGACCAAGCGTGATTAGCAATTTTTGAACCTTTGGCCGCAGTTTTGGTGTTTCTCAAAGGTCTTTTTTTCGGGTATAAAAGCTCTGCCGGTTTCCCAATGTAAACCAAGAACAATTTGTACAGGGAATTTGTTACACGGACGTTGGTCTGCGATTCCATCGAAGGTCGGAATTTCGGAGCTGGGAATTGTTGTTGTAGAGTGGTAAATGGCATGTTTACAACTGTGACATCGTGTTTTTAGGACACGTGTCAAAGGTTCAGTTACTCCTTTGATGTAAGGAAGGAGAAGCCAAAAGGACTTGCTGTGACTCGGTTGCGTTTTCAACCATCTTGAAAAACATTCCAACACGTTCCCTCTGGGGATAACCTTTGTTTGTTGAGGATCGAGTTTTTTTAGCCTGTATGTTTTTGATAAACTTAGATGGATAAACCATTGGACTCCACAGCTGCATGAACATAATTAAGTTCCCGCTGTTTTCCTTCGGAGGAATTGGGTAAATTAAGAGCTCTGTGCAGAAGAGTCGAACGCTGTGCTGGCCTTGTGTAGATTGTCGGATGTTTCATCCTGGCTGCGGCCCTTCTATATTTCTCAGTATTTGTTATTGTTTATTTTTGCTTATGTTTGCGTTAAGTTTTGGAGAAACTACAATCGTTTTCTGGGTTTGTTAGTTACATGTAGTGAATGACAAGTCAGTGAAATCACTAACAAGCCAGCTTCACAGATTCCTGAAGTTTTGTAAAAACTGCTGGTATTTCAAGGGATTCGCAAGTTGTCTAGCATGTTGATAGGTGTTTTGCCCAGTTTGCTAGTGCATGACACGAACATGCTCGTAGATAAACTTTCATTGATTGCAACGGTATCAACTATAGAATATTGGATAAGTGAATAAAGATGGTGAATAGACCATTTACAGTTGTCTGCCCTCAGTAACCTGGCTGTCATGGCAGCGAGTCTGGAGGGGTGACCCTGTTTGATAAAGACCTCATTGTTTTGTTGTGTAAATTCAAAGCGTTCTAATGCTAACTAGGTTATCCTACACAACAAAGAAATGAGGTCTTTATCAAAACAAAGCGTCACCTGCAGCCTCGCTGCCGTCAAAGGCCAGGTTGCTGGAGCAGGACAACTGTAAAATGTTCTATTTGAGCTCGGTAATGAAATGTGAAGGTGAATAGTCCAGTTTCCGAATTCGCCATTACCGCTGAATAAAAGCACTGACACGCATTTCTACAGGGTTAGCCTCGACCTTACAAAAATATTCATAAATACCAGCGGGAAGGTGACACAAATTTGAATATTAAACAATACACAGAGCTGTAAACGGGTCATTTTCTCGCTGGAATTTGTGATATTTTACTTTAAGTCGAGGTTAACCCTGTACAAATGCGTTCTCAGTGCTTTTAATCAGCGGTCAAGGCGAATTCGAAACTGGACTATTGTCAACATGACATAAGCATGGACAAAGGAAAAAATAATGAGTCCTCGACATAAGCTCTACCACTGAGCCCACGAGAACTCATCCATATGTGACATGGTCCTGCATATGCTAGGATCAGCACTATCGAAGTCATCATGAGTAGTGATAAGTTAATAAAGAGGTGAATTTTAGGCTGCGTGCACGCGATATACCAAGTGTATATCAAGTTCGCGAGTTACGTTCACAAAGGAAATACAACAATGATTCCTAATCCCTTACACAAATAACACAATAGACTTCACCACAAAAGAAACGAGACAATAGTGCATATATTGAGCTTGGTAATATCGAGCATCACCCTGAAGTGTGACCTCGGTAAATTTTCTCTTGTCCTCCGACCCGTGACATTCTTGTTGAATTAAGCCCGTACTTTTACGAATCAGTGTATTGTTTGTTTCCGTAGGTAATTCGGACGAAGCTGCACCGCTACAAAGTGTGCGGTAATCATCCTTGGTGGCCATCTGTGCTTGTTTGCTTCTTCTTGGGGGCGGCTGGTTTGTGTAGGATACATCGTCCACCAAATCAATTAACCGCGTTGATGAAGGGAGAGACTGGAAAATGCATAGATTCTTTAATAACAAAGAGCCATGCCGTCGAAACAATGCAAGCCGGCAGTGAGTGTGTGGAAATTAAGTGCTGTGCGAGTGTGGCTAAACTTCTTTAACAGAGTCATGAGCATGTTTGACTGAGTCATTAGAAACGCTGAATGGTGAAATAATCGGCTACAAGTTATTGAGAAAGTTTTAGGATTGAGTGCAGCTAATAACCGGTGGACTAAACCTGCGAGGACTCCCATATTAAAACAGTGCGGTTGTGCTCGTGCGCTGACTTATAGCCTGCGTTGTAAGACAACATACTAACCCGGTATAGACGCTACCAGGGTTCATAGTTTTGTCTGCAACGCAGGCTATTCCTACTTTTGAGAGGTTAAAAAAGCTGTTTTACTTTTGGTATCTCTTACGGGTGTTCAGCCTCATAAGGTTCTCAGCGGGAACTTTTGCAGTACCTTTTTAGATATATTTTTCGATCAATTTTGAAAGTAGAAGGTATTCGAAGCAATCCTGTTTATTTTGTACAACAACAAGGTTATAGAAGCGTGACAAAGATGTAATGACTACCAAATTAGACTTAATTAAAGTTTGAGGAAACTTGCTTAAAATTCAACAGCTGTAAAAAGCAAGGAAGCGTGACAAAGACAAGATGGCAAAAGAAATTCACAATTGTAAAAAGCGAAAGGAAAAAAGAGATGAAAGTTATATTAAAGTCCTTTTAACTCTTTAACATACAGGTGTTGCTTGGTCACTTTCATCTGAACCATCCTTGTGGCTTCTTCTCGAGTGTCTCCTAGACCCGCGGAGCGGGGGGTACTGCCATAGCAAAATTCAGCTGAACTAGCTCTGGTATAGGCTAAGGGTTCCAGGGTCCCAGCGGCACATCCCCACCCAAAAATTCCAAGAGTACCCCCCCCCCCCCGGGCTCCTAGATAAAGTAGTCTATAGACGTCCAACATAAATCGCATTAATGATAGAACATCTGATCCGTACTCCGCATGAAATAGATATAATATTATAGATAATTAACTTAATTAGCTGATGGAAATACCGTGTATAAATAAAGTTGTCGTATCTTATGTAACATGTCTTATTGTATCGTATCGTAAAAGGTGGATATGACGCGTCTGAAGTACGAAAGGTCTGTTATCTCCTAGTCCATTTTCGCATCAGGCATATTCTCCATTATGAACATTAACAGCGGATCATCATTGGTATCTTGTTTGTTCAGATGTTGCTCAGCGACCAAGCGTTCTGCTTTGTCCAACAAAGCACTTTACGTTATTTTTCCTTGATACCAAGTTTGCCAGTTGTTCACACGCCAGATACGAGTTTACCAACACGAAAAAGTTGGTGGTTAGTTTTTATTTGTTGTTTGGGGCAGCTCCATCATTAATATTTAAGGAATTCACGTTTTATTTAACAAATAAACAAGCCTAGACTGTGCTCTGTTCTGTTGTAAAGCACGCAGGAAGCGGTAGAGCACGAAAGAAGTGTTGGGGAAAACACGAGGCGCAGTCGAGTGTTTTTCCCCACTTCTTGAGTGCTCTACCGCTTTCTAAGTGCTTTACAACTGAACAGAGCACAGTCGAGGCTTCTTTATTTGTTTTATGATAAAGAATTCAATAATTTCCCAACGCATTCGCTGATTTTAGTGGCGCGGCGTCAGCTGTCTACTGAATCTCTGATAAAGCACGTTAAAATAAACCAATCACAATCCTTGTTAGAATTGTTCAAATAATTTGATTGGCTAAAGACACGACAGCTGTGAATCACAAACTGGACTTCGGCTAACTTTTCCCGCCCTTTCGTGTTGCCTTTCGAGAGAAGAACGATGCCTTCAAAACTCACTTTTCAGTTAATAGTTTAACCCGTTTAAGGTGGCTCAAAACAGTTTCTAGCACTTTCCAAGACGTAGATTTTGATGGGTCATAATTACCACTCTTTATCAGTTGATGCTGCAATCATGGTATCAAAAAACTGCCCAATCACTGGAGAACACATTGGTATTATTTTCGTGACGCAATAGGTTACCATAGCAACACTATGACCTGCTAAAGACACCCTTAATTTCAGCTTTAAGCGCTTATATTTCAAAAATTGCACGGTAAAATTTTTTCTTATCATAGAATTTTGATAAGCATGATTAGGCGCAACTTTTGGCAAAGTTTAAAAAAATTCTGTAGGTGGCGTTCTGAGCCACCTTAAATTTTCGAAAATTTAAGGTGGCTCTGAACGCGACCTACAGAATTTTTTTAAACTTTGCCAAAAGTTGCGCCTAATCATGCTTATCAAATGTTAATAATATAAAAAAATTTCACCGTGTCGTTTTTAGTCGTGGATATGTGAAGCACAGAAACGAGTATTTGTTAGGGGACAGATTATGCAAATGTGTCACTCACTCAGATGTAAACTTTTGGCCGAGAACATCGAGAGTCTGGGTACGAGTTTCTTGTAGACCTCCAAAGTTGAGAGCGGCCATTTGGGTTCTTGTGGTTCGCTTTTGTAAAAGTATTTAAAGCTGTGAGAGGTATGAATTTTATTGCTGTGGTGATGTATCAGTCACAACAGCGCAGCCGGCTTGGTCAAAGAATTGTTACAAGTCAAAGTCAAGAAGTGGCATCGTGTTTACTCAGGTTTACTAGACGTGGCTCGTGGCTTTCCTCTCGCTTTCTCTCCTTGTAGAGTCCAAGGTAAGTCTTTCTGTATTTTATTGTTTTATGTACACATTGAAATCTTGACGGTGCTCGTGCCTGTGATTTAAAATTAATTATTTTGTATTTTAAAATTATAAGCTTACTTCAAACAAAAAAAAATCAAATTGCCTAATCTTTTCATTTTGTTGTTCTTCACATTACATTTCTTTTGTATTCTATGCAGTTCGACCAGAGTGAGCATTTCTTCATAAATAGCATACAAGTTACCAACCACGATCGAGTAAATATGCCATAAAATTTGAGTGATGGATAGACAAATTCGCATTCAAGAGACTGTGTAGATCTACTTTTTGCAAGAGAGATTTGCTGCCCAATCATGTCAAACTCAAGCAATGTCAAATAGGAATAGTGGCTGGTGATGTATGTATAATTTTTTTTTTTTTTATGTATGTATAATCTTAATTTTGGTCTAGAAACAAAATGTGTAAACAACTGGAACAAAAAATTTAAACTAGATATTAATTGTATCTGTCAATAATCATTTTGAATATTTCTGCATAGCCAGTGAAATGAACACAAACAATTGTCAAGATGGGAATATAATATTGTGATTTCTGTTTCCAAGAAAGGAAACTATGGCTATTTTTGTTGTGTACATGACAGTCTGGAAGACCCTTTTTACTTTGAATTGCATCATGCTTGGAAGACTCCAATGGTTGACTTTTTATCAGGTTGGACTTATGACATAAAGGCAGGGATTTTAAACATTCATTGCTAATTTATCCACAAGAGGAGAATTAATGGGTCTACTGTAGACATGTCAAAGGGGTTTCAAGCTTGAAGCTACATGAAAGGACAACCCTTTTTGTGGAAAAAGACCATGCAAAATTGAAAGTATATTGACCTTGGGGCAGAGCATCCTTGTGTATACCTTGCTTAGGCCCCTTAGGCTCCCTCATCCCAGGCAAAGTTGCATTGATAAAACTTGCATAGCTCTAAATAAAAACATTCCCTTCATTTGGTTTCAAATTCAAAAACACTGAAGATGTAGCAGGGATTTTATGGTAATACTGGAATGAGCTTTCAAAAAAAAAGTCATTTCAAAAGTTATCACCGACAAACAAACTAATCATAGATCAAGTAAATGTATCCTGGCAATGTATCCACGACTTTCTCCTAGTTTCCTTTGATTGAATTATAAGCCCCTAAAGCTGTAATTAAAGGTGTTTTTAGCAGCAGGTCATACTGTTGTTATGGTAACCTATTGTGTCACGAAAATAATACCAATGTGTTCTCCAGTAATTGGGCAGTTTTTTGATACCATGATTGTAGCATCAAGTGATAAAGAGTGGCTATAACGACGAATCAAAATGCAAGTGCTTGAAACTGTTTGGATCCACCTTACAGGACGTAAAGGCAGGTAAAAGTTGCTAGTCCAAAGGAATCCGGCCGCATTGTGATTCACGAAAACGTGTACTTTTCCAATGGAAATTACGAAAGAAGGAGCTTAAAGCTTGCGGCTGAAAATTCTAAATGCTGAGTTGTATTTGCTTGAAAGAAGCTACAGTTATTTACGGCTTTTACCTGCTTGCAGCAAGATTGCCCGAACTAGCGTGAAAGTTACGTTGTAAAGACTAGACTGCTCGCACTTGTTCAACTCCGAACACGGGAGCAAGCTTTCAACTGATTATTTTCATAACGGGACACTACTGGGTCAAAAAAGACAAAAAATACTGATAAAAAACAAGAAGGGCGAGAGATTTTCTCAACAGCATGCATCTGGCTAATTAAATTATTGCACACTGATGACGTGTCCTTAGGTATATTTCGCGTAGCATTTAACCTTGCAGACAGCCTGCCATCAAAGGCTAAGCGTAGCACTTACGTACTTCTATATATGTTCAAAAGGGCTGATCAGGAAGCACTTCGTTTTCTTAACCGAATTCCATAGTTGTGAGTCTTTGGGTCTAAAAATGGGTTTTCTCCCTGTGGGTTGCACAGTAACCGTGATATTAGGCGTACTTGGTTAAAAACTATTGTTTAGGGAGAGAAAACATAAACGGATTTTTTTTTCTCTGCCGTGGATAGAAAAACACCTATAAAAAGAATATCTCGATTTGTGCGGCACATACCTTGCAAGGCCATGGCACTTCGGCTTCCGACACATGAAGGTCTGTAGAACTGCCAAGATTCAAAACACCCAACCAAACTCCTCACGGATGAATTCATCATCATCATCATCATCATTTAACCATAACCCTAAGTGGGTATTGCCGGCCAGACACTGTCCTTCGGCATGTCACACGGTCACGAGCAGCCACTGTTGCCTCGCTCCATGATCCAAAAGCCAATGCTGTGCTTTCTTTTTCTGCGGTTCTCCGCTAAGTCTCTTCGGTCTGCTACGACTTCTTCTTCCCTCTGGGGTCCACGTTAATGCTGTCTTGGAATGCTTAGTTGGATCCATTCTAAGAACGTGGGCGATGAACTTCCAGCGGCGCCGAAGGATTTGCTCACTGATGGTACTGATGATTGCCTGCTTTCCAGTCTCCTCATTTGATATTTTCATAGGCCAATAGATCTTCATAAGCCTTCATTCTCAGACTCTTATGTGGAAATACGTCTAGGTTGGGCGCATCTCTTTTAGGCCTACTCTGGGACCTTAAGTCGTCTTAAGTCGCCTAAAGTCGCTTTAAGTCGCCTAAAGTCGCCTTAAGTCGATATTGGTCACACAATGTTAAAAGGGTTCCCTCCTTTTAAATTGTACCCATAAGGAGGATATTAAGCGGGACAATAGGTAAACTCAGCTCCAATCATAAGGATCAGAGGAGGAGGCATGACAGCCAAATGATTAAGAAGTCCTATTTTGTCCCCTAGCAGGGATCACCCATTGTGTTCTTGGGTGAGATACTGTACTCTCGCGATGCCCTTCCCCTTCTCCCAGATGTAAAACTAGGAGGTGGTTGTGGGGGGGGGGAGGAAACCCTGCAATGGAGCACGAGTTGATATGAGGTAGGCAATGGCTTCCACATACATGGAAATCCCACGTTATAACAGTTGTGAACCTGTCAAACCACCTGTGTTAAATAGCATGATTAGAATAGGTAATCATGCGGTTTTTCTCATTCAATTTGGAATTAATTTGCGCGAGTGAATTTTTAAAAAAGCTTAAATTGCACGAGCCCCTTTGGCGAGTGCAATTTCAGCTTTTTGAAAAACTCACAAGTGCAAATTAATTCCAAATTGAACGAGAAAAACCGTTTGATTACTTATTAATAATACAATCATGAAAAATTTGTGCGGAGTAAGTGCTTTCACAATGTTTCTTGAAGCCATTTTTTTCGCATTCGAGAAAGCTTTTCTGGAGGTATTCTGGAGAAAAGCTACATTCTTGCCAGTCACTTTTACATTGAGCAGTACAAATGTGGTAATCCAAAGTCAGTTGAACTGATTTGAAGCTTTGAGTTTTGAGAGCAAAAGAGTGACAAAAGTGGGCCATTTCTCCAGCATAAACCTGCACTACAAGCTTCCACCACCGTATTCGACGAAATGTACATGTTCGAACTTTGCAACTCACAGAACTCAACGAACCTACTAAAGGCATAAATATTTATCTAACATAAGACTTTACAGTCTTTCCGTACATATCTTCGTTAGTTTGATGTTCAACAAAGACAAATGGACCTCTTCTATTCCGAGAAAAACTTTCAGCAGCAAACATGTCCGCCGGTCTAACTTTTGATCACGTGAGTTTATCCCGTGACTGAAGTACACACGTGCTTTTCCCTCGTGAAGTAGATTATCATGCGGGCCTGCAATCCCACAGAGACAGTCCACCTTGTTTCTATTGACTGGCTACCTGCTGGTATTGTGGAAAAAAAAATCGTCCCGGCGACACCATTCGAGGTAAAGTAAAGAAAGTTTTTCGCTATAGCAGATAGTATGGCCGTACTTGGCGGGAGAGCTCGAATTTTCCGCGGTACGGGCGAAAAGAAGGGATACTCGCGAGGTGTCCCGCTCCTCGCTTCGAAGCATAGAAAACTAGATAGCGGCGCAAAGGTTACTGGGAGAATTAAAATGGCGGAAGGCAGTGTTCGTAGTGCAACCATCAGTTTGTATAACTTCGTTGTGACTCAATAATTTCTGGACAGCTGCAAGGTATTTTAATTAGCTCTATTTTATAATTATTTTGTCAAGTCAGCCGGATACTTGTATTTAGTTTCTGCTGACTAAATATATGCAGCTTAATACTGTCACCAGCCCAAACATAAAACATGAGCTTATTTCATTTTTGTAGGTCAAACACTGCGGGGTTTAACCAGCTCAAAACTTGGAACTAGGTCCTGGTGATCCGATCAGCGGAAGAAAAAGATCTTTCAACAAAATTCCGTTCTCTACAAGTGGGACGTCAAAGTTTTCTGGAGCCAGAAAAGCGGTTGGGAAGACAGGAAAAGAAGAACCTTATCGCGCGGTTCGCAAAATGGTATTGGGGTGTTTTCTCTGACAGAGACAGGAGAACAACAAATTGGTTGAGTCCCTGAAAAGGACCAAGCAACTATGGATGCTGTTGGAAAGGCATGTGATTTGCCAAACTTCGGGCCGCCACGAAGCTCTTCGGAACGTCTCACAGGATTGGTTGAGAAAATGATATACAAACAATGGTAACAATGAACCCTAACCCTAAAACAATAGAGCTTCGTGCCAACAAGATCCAATGAAATTAGAGGTTCTAGAGAGCTTCGTGACAACAGCAAACTTCCATGCCAAAATCGACAGTACAAGTACCAAAAATATTGGAGACAATTTTACCAAGGTAACAATTTTTAAAATAATTATAATCACAAAAATAATTATAAAAATTGTTACATTGGTAAGATTATTTGCGAGGGCTCCTTGGTGTAGATGTCAACACAGGACACATCATAATAGAACACCGCCTCACTAACCTATTTTCATTGTTTTCCCTGTTCTTTTGTACTTTTGTTCTCTATTGTGTTGTATGCCAACTGTGTCTTTACACCAAGTAACAGCAACAAAGCAGCAAAGCTTTGTGAAATAATTAAGCTTAATACATGCAAATAACTCTGTGTAACTTTAATTATTTTGTGGAAATATTTATTAATTTTCTGTAAATCATCTCTATTTTCTTAATTAAACTTAAAAGTTATGTCACTATTTGTATATTTTTTATAGTATTGTTAGATGGTGGTTCTTATTTTGGTATAATTATTCTAGGCATATACCAGTCGCCATGTTTATTCCTGGCTAGTTATTGACTAGATTTGACTACGTAATTGAACAATAACTGTTGTGGTAATTCTCTAACCATTTTAAGCTAAAATGGTTTGAAATTGGGATACTTGAGACTATGGTGACTTATAGCGATACAAAAGTAAGCAAGATAATTATCAAAATATATGTATTAGCTAATATTGGTTTATTGGGAGGGATTCTGTGAATATTTTTGAAGTTTATGGAGTGACTTTGCTGACTTTAGGTTTTATTACTTGAGTCAAATAAAAGCGCTTTAAGTCGCTTTAAGTCGCCTTAATCGCCTTAAGTCGCCTTAAGTCGCCTTAAGTCGCCTTAAATCGCCTTAAATCGCCTTAAATCGCCGTAAATCGCCTTAAATCGCCTTAAATCGCCTTAAATCGCTTTAAGTCGCAATGATTTTTTTGTCAATTTTGCTTAAGTCGCCTTAAGTCGCCTTAAATCGCCCAAAGTCGCCTTAAGTTACGGCGACTTAAGGTCCCAGAGTAGGCCTTCTTTTAGATTCAAGATTCTTTATTTTGCACTATTTATATCATTAACTACAGCTAAAATAAAAATAGAAAGGAGAAAATAAAGAGAACATAGTTTTATATATTGGAGAAAAAAAGGAGAGGTGCGTAGTGACCATAGTAGCAAATGCTTTCGAGATGGTCACTACCACATGATGTCACGAGAAAGAAAAATATTTGTAATAAGCTGGCATGCTAGTCATATGCCATGTTTCACAACCAAACAACAGAGCAGCTATAACGTTGGACTCAAAGATCTTCAGCTTAGTTTTCAGTTTCAGTTGACTGCTTTTCCATTTGTTTGTAAGCTTGCTGAATGCTGCTCTGGCTTTTCCAAGTCTGCTTTTGATGTCTTCGTCTGAAACCCCTTCCTGGGTAACTGTTCCTCCTAGATAAACAAATTTCGACACCGTTTCCAGTTGTTTTCCATCGACCGGGACCTTTCTGTCTGCGGTGCTGTTCCAGCACATTATCATGGTCTTTGCTGTGTTTATCTTGAGGCCCGTCATTTTTGCATAACGTCCCAGGTTGCTGACTTTAGTCTGGATATGACTTCTACTGCTAGAGATCAGTGCTAGGTCGTCAGCAAAGTTAAGATCTTCTAGGACGTTGTTGAACTTCCATCTGATGCCTATGTTCACATGTTTGGTGGTGTTCCTCATAACCCAGTCCACAAAACAGGAAAAGAAACCCAGACATACAACAACCCTGTTTAACACAGGTTTTGACCTCAAACCAATCGTACACATCTGACCCATCAATTACAGCACATTCACTCCCACTGTCACGGATGAATTCTCTATGAGGATAAATTAGTATGTGTAATCAAATGGTGACGAGTGAAATTAGGAAATAATTTCACGCGCGTTTTGTCAAAATTCTGATAATTAATTTCCCGAGCCTTTAGGCGAGGGAAACTATCAGAATTTTGACAAAACGCAATAATGTTGGTGACAAATTATGCTCACAACCGCGTTAAGTTTTTTACTGGTTCATTCTATCGAAAACCGAGAACATTAAGAAGAATTTAGTTTTTGTTTAAAGGATAAATCAATGCTAAAGTTCGTAATTTTCCGAGAATCTTCATAAAAAATACCTTTCGAATTCTTTTTGCTTGTTCATAATGTTTCAAAATTAAGCCAACTGTCAAATCTTTTTTAAAGGATTGGCTCAAATTCGCCATGAACTGATGAATAAAATGACAACGGCGCCCGTTGAAAACTAAAATTTCGCACGAGGCCATATAAGTTTGTTTTGAAGTGAAATTATCGCTAAAAATTTACTCTGTGGTCTAAGAAAACTTGCCTAAATGAAAGTCAAGCGAAAAAGCACAAAGTTGAAAAACCTTCAGGGCTGGCAAGGAGCATGGTTGTGGACAAATTACACATCACGGCTTGTTGTGCATGAAGCGTTCGCCTATCCGGTATGTCCTTGGTTTATCACCACATTACAGTTGTAGAAAAATTATGTAAACGTGGCCACAACTCACCGCTGCGGTGGACTGGATTAGCGGCTGAAGGAGAACTCGACTCTGGTTGTCTCAGGTTCAAGTGGATTTCTTAGCCATCAACGGAGGCGTAAAACCGCTCGATTACATTATCCAAATGCTCAAGAAGAATCATCTGCAGGTTTTTCCCACGTCTAATTTCGTCTCGCCACTTTTCAGAAAGTCTTACCAAGTGAATTGTGCTCTTTCAGGTATTTAAGTTTTTTGCTGCTTCTTTTTATTCCGTAACTTCTTCAATGGTCACCGTCTCAATGGTCTTAAAATCTCGACGCCAACTTGGCACTGATCGACATACAAGAGATGTTGCCATGGCAATTTTGTAATTTCACATGTGAAATTATGAATGAACGCTGAAATTTCGCGCTAAAATTAAGGAATAATTTGTCACCCATGATATTAACGGATTAATACGCGGCCCGCACAGGATCGCTGTCTCAAGGAAACAACTGTACATGATCGGTTGTGTGTGATCATAGAATTCCACAGTGCCTTCGTCCCTGAACTTACAAACAAGAACTTCGCCAATCATGATCCAACCATCAAAACCTCAAGCCTTCTCGACAACGCACATATGGCGCTGCTAGTTCTCCGACGTAGTTTGGACCTTCGATCCATACTAAAACGCAAAAATAACTGAGGAGAATGGGTTGCCTAGTGTAATTATATCTGTAAATGGTTTAATAGACGTTGAAGTCTTCTCAGATAAGGACTATTAATCGTGGGCCCCGTCTATTGAATCTTCAATTGGAGGACGCCAAAGAACTACTTTTCTCACACATTTTTCGACAAGAGTAGGGCACGTTGCCGGTGTTAGGTTCTGGCCTTGTCTCACGGATTGGCGCTTAACCGGCACTGATGATCACGTTAACTTCTTGCACCTTTCGAATTCCCTTTTTGGACAGAATTGTCCAAAAAAATTGCTATGCATGGCTATGACCCAAGCCGACGTTTAGTAAATTCCTCTGGTTTGAAGAGCGTTTCAGTTTTTCGTTACTGCCGGCGTATTAATTTGGACTGTAGTCCCAACCGAAGAAAATTAATACAGCTGCGTCTTCAAATTTCTCCAGCGTCACTGGTTTGGACAAGGCATAAGCTACTGGAACATAAACAGACCAAAATTTACAGCTAGCCTGTAGAGAAATGAGTTGCAAAGTTGTGTAAGAAAGTAGAGTTTTGCATTGAGCACGGTACGCATCATTCAACGATTCATAAAGAGCCAATCTTCGCGCTTGATTTGTTTCACTTGGATACGTCGACAACTATGGGACGAACAAAGTTACTTGTCAGCTGTTTACTGCTATACACTCTTTCAGGAACTTTTCTCAGTTCAGGGTAGGTTGAGTGAAATACATTTTATTCCTAGCCGAAGCGTAAGTGAACGGGACACCATTTGTTTACAAGGCGAGAACCTTGTTTCAAGTACGTACATGTTGGAGTTTATTTTGATTCAAAAATTTAAAACTTTACCAAGACTTGTCCACTCTTAACAGTTTAAAAAAAAATGAGGCCGAAATCAGTTTAAGTCACTTTTACTTCAGCAGAAGAACAGCAATGAAACGTATTTGACAAAAGCAATGCATTACGACGTGTTTATAGCGCAGACAAAAGAATCGACGACGCTTCGTTAGCAAACGCTATGTAATCATATCCTAAGTGTCATTACCTTTCAAATAATATTCCATGTAGCTTAGCGCAGATTTCCGCTTCTCAACCTATTTTTGTACAGAAGTTCAAAATATGTATATCGGGGCTTAGAATGTTTTCAATTATAAACTAAACAAAGCAAGATCTTTTAACTCATTTCACATCATCTCATTATCAGACTCCACGAAAGAAGCTCTACCAAATTAATCAGTCAATTTGAGGTGTTGTGTATTTATAGCCAGGTGAATTGATTGGTTGCTAAAGTTTTCGAAAATTACGTAATTAAAGGCAGATTATTCTGCTGCATAGCGTTAAAAGAAGCAAATTTGACTTTCTTTGGGTTTATTTAGCCTTTTTGAACAAAAAAATTAAGGAAAGGCTCCCTTCCATAATTTATTTCCGATCTATTTCCTTCCTGTACAATAATTAAACTCACAAATAAAGTGGACCTTTGTAAGGACGTCTGGTCGGGTAACATAAGTGTTTATTCTCAAGTTGATCCCACGGCCACACAGAAATCACAATCAATTCCCGAAGAAAGTACGATTGTCGGAAAGGTCTAAAACCAAAGAAACATTCTCCAATCGCTAGCTGGTATTAATATATACTAAAACAGTGGATAGCGTTGAAGGCGCGCTCTGATTGGCCAGTCACACTCCGATATCCTTTGCTATTTACCTCCGAGCAACGATAATCACGTCTGAATTAATCGATGAGGTGTTCCATGTTGTACTGATCCAGCAACATGAAGGTGACTGTCTGAAAAGTCAGTGGAGTAATGCGTCATGCTGAATGTGCATGACAACGAATAAGATTTAAATACGTGTGCCACCGTTTAGGTAAAGGGGCGCACACAACTTGCATGTATAGCGACTGGTGAGTAATGTGGACTGCAAACGGACACCTCTTACCTTCCAACTGCGTCGTTTCTTCAGCGAGCATAATCATAAATCTTCCGCAGACTCTAATTGTCGTAACTTGAGAATTCTTGTTGTCTCTGCTACATTTCTAAAAAGTGCAAATATATGCTCGATAGACTCTACCCTTCGTTCTTGCCTCCTGATACTCTCCTGGTTGATATCAAGTTGCACAACATCACACCTTACTTCTTCTAGTCCTTCTACTGTTCTCAGTCTGCGAGCAGATACAAGCATCGCCTCTTCTCATAACAATTTCATCTGGAGTCCCTCCCATGACAAAAGCAAACAATTCGGCAGCTCGTCTCAAACAGCTCTACAAATCAACAAATGATTTTTTGACATCGAACTGTCCTTAGCAAATTTGCAGTTGTTTACGCGCGTACCCGCTTTTTCCGGCAATATTTTCAAGTTTTTAGTCAAGTCAAGAAACCGTTAATGTACTTCTTTTAGTCTTCTCAGGAATTTAATTACCCGTTTACATCTAAAATTTCTACCAAAACTTCGGAAAAACTATAAAAACATCGCATTTCGTGGACGAGCGGCAGCCACTGTACTCTAATGGCTGTTATAGTTCACCACTAAATTTTCTCTGATTCTTATTGGCTTAAATTGATCACGTGACGCGATAGTGTTCATCCGCGGAGGGCCACTATCAGCCCATAGTGCCCGTCCGCCGAAAATACCCGGATGGATAGTAGTCGTCCGAGAAAATTTTGCTGTAAACACGCGGGTTTCGTAGAAAATAAATAACTACAATTGTATTTAGCTTTTTGTCTGTTTTCTTTTCCAAATTTTATATTTGGCTTTCACAGCTTTCGTCTCGAAATCTTGAAAATAATTCAATTGAAGTCGAATTGATTTTTGAACTAGCGTGCGGTAGAAAATTTAGTGGTGAACAATAAAGACAATAGAGTGTTTATGTCTCGGAACTATCGGTCTGATAGTTGCCCCTTGGAAATTTGATGTTCTTAAAACTAGCATATTTGCCCTCGAAGCTTCGCTTCTCGGGCAAATATTTGTTTTAAGAACATCAAATTTCCGCGGGGCAACTATCAGCCGATAGTTCCTCGACAGAAACACTCTATTGTTTAAATAGTGCGAGTAGCCAGCTAAACGTAGCACCTCTATCAGTTGTTCAAAAGAATGATGAAGCACTTCTTAACTGATCTCCATGTCTTTGTCTGCAGTCTCTGAGCCTTGCAAGTCACAAGTATGTTTCGAAGGGAGTTTCCTCTATCGCAGAATATATCTTTTTAGAATTTCCGTTTAACCGGCTTACTAATACTGGCCCGTCATGTTCGACTTTACACTTAATTAAAATGGATCGATACGAACAGCCCGACACCAACATACGATCGGTGAAGTTTTGACTTAAGACTCCCAAAACCTGTGATAAAAGTAGGATATGTCGTCAGTGTAACTCAGTGATATGACAAAGTGCACATCTGTTGCTTCTCTGCGAAAATAGTTATCCTTTTAATTTTTGAGGAGTTCGACAGCACATTGCAGTAACAACCCTGAGATCGAGAACATAAATAAATAACAATAATAATAATGATGATGATGATGATGATGATGATGATGATGATGATGATGACAAATATTTAACAGTATGACCCAGAAGGGGGTGCAAAGGTTATTTTGGAGACAGTCGAAGACAAACTGACTGCTTTTGGGCTTAATTAGGCTTTCTGCTGATTGAAGCCGTTTAGATTGCTGCCGTTACAATAATTCTCAAACTTCGTCTGACGTTTGAAATGATCGGTGGATCAAAAAGCTATCTTCACTAGTATCTCACTGATATAAAGCTAAATATATGCATGGTAGAATCTGAATTTTTTCATTTCCACCAAGAGATCCCCAGGAAATAAATACTGCCAAATTATGGTTTAATCGCGTTGTTGTGATCCATCGGGTTTACTTGGTTGCTGACGAGCTGTATCACTCATTTTAATGCGTCAAGGGAAATCAAGATGGTTAAATGTATCGTATGGAGACCTATTAAAATGAATATGTAAATAAGTAAAGGTGTAATTTGCTTACCCTTGGAGCACCAAGGAGTTCACAAGAACCGTTTAGAAAATAATGCCCGTGTATTGGAAACGTTGATTTTTGGCAAGGGGATAGGGGAAAGCCGGAGAACCGGAGAAAAACCTCTCAGGGCAGAGTACAGAACCAACAAACTCCTAGACGCTGATTTCAGCCATTTCATCCACAGACATGGCATAAAATGAAAAAATTGAATGTGAAATTAGTTAACAGCAGTTACCATAGCTGGTCAACAAAAACTAACAAATCGTTAAATGTTAGATTATTGCTTTTAACTCCAGCAATTCAGTTTGAGTTGCAAGGTGGTTGGAATACTTCTATTGGTTTGATTTGAGCAGGAAAACTTGAACACTCTCTTGCAAACAAAAAGGGGTTTCCCCTTCTGAATTTGGGTCGCGATATTAGACCACCGGTACGCTAGTCTGTGAGAAGAATAGACAACAAAGATTCACGTTATCAGATAAAAACAAAAATAAACTGACATTTCGACACGTATTATAAACGGTTGCGATTCCCAGATGGAAACAAGAACAAAGAAGTAGAAAGCAAAACAATGAAAGCGAAACAAGAGCTAAAACGATATTATCGTTGCTGCTCAGTTTCCTTATGGTTATGAACCCGTTTTGGAGAAGTCAGTTGGGTTCATTTGGTATTCGCTGAAATTAAATCGTAGAAATAAAACCTTAAATGAATTAACTTTTATTCCTTAAAATACGCACGTGGGTTCGCACAAGAGAAATCTTTGCCATCACATTCTGCATGGTCACAGCCATGACGTATTACTTCCTTATTTGGTCATGACGGGGTAATGTATTTATTTAATCAAGTCAGTCAGAAATGACTTACACTGCAAAGTAATTTTCATAACAGCGGGTCTGTAAGCGCGTCGCTGTGTTTCTTTGACGAAAACTTCACTGTATGGGTCAGAATAATCCCCTTGCCATTTCTTTGCTGCTAATCGCTCTTTTAGAAGGCTGCCGCAGTTCAGGTAAGCTGAAGTATGCGTATTTTTCCATTTCTTACCTTGGTTGAGGGAGACTCTACTTGTTAAGAACCCAGGGTTACCAAACATGAACCCTTAGTGGCTGGAACACTGAGGCTTTCCCTATATGTATTGAAGATTTTAACTTTTCTTAGCAGACTTCACTATTATTACTTTTACAACAGTTTTTAAAATATGCGTCCGAAATCTGGCTGTATAAGTTAAATTACTCTTACAGCAAGGCAAGAAAAGTGGGGTATTTTACAATTGGCATGTATTACGACATGATTTTAAATACACGGTAAATACATGTACACAACTCCGCTATGTGATGATATCCGGTGTCATGACCTTTCATACTCGCGGCTAGCTGTAGCTGATTTCCGCGTTTTAGATTATCATACTCCGACAGTTTCCGTTCAATTCAGGCCCCGTCGCTTTACAGGGATTCGGACAAGTTTTTGCATGGATAAATTTTGTTCCCGGACCGCCTGTTTACATGGATCCGTGCAAAGTTTAGACCAGTCGCGGCATTTGATTCCAGGCCATAACCGCGCTATCTGAGGAAAAAATTTGCTCGGTTCGGATGTTAAAACGAGGCCGTACATATATGGAACCGTGCCGGTCAAAAAGTTGACCTGCTTTTTTCAGGTCCCAAACTTGCACATCTTAGCCATTCAAAAATTCGTCCAGTTCCGCCGGTCCTATGTGAACGCAAGGTGGAACCGTGCAAGTTTTTGTCCGTGCAAAGATTTGCCCGGACCCGTGTAAACGGGGCCTCAGTCAAGAGCAAGTTCAAAATTTATTGTGACTGTTTTTTGTTAACATCATTAAGCAGATCCAAAGCGAAATCTGGAATTTTTACAACACTACTTAGAAGAGCTCAGTCATGGTACTTTGATTTATTTTGTCATTGCACAAAACTACATTTAAATTGAACGAACCTGAAAAGAGTATAGTTTAAATTTTGCGAACCGCTGTGATTGCGTTAAGACATTGATCGAATTATACTTTCGTCATGTATGGAATACCTATCCATAATCAATTATTTTGCGATATTTTCACTTTCGTCTTCATTACGGGACTTTATTTCGACAAAAGAATCCCAGACTAAATGCATGTAACAAATA